>JZKD02S1649179.1:686308-698221 GCA_000966675.3 Picea glauca | reverse complement strand
ACTGTATATCTGTGTTTATGGTTGCATCTTTGATACATTTCTGTTATATTATTGAATATCTGCAATATCTATGTGCATTTCTTTATTATATCTCCGCTCTCATTTCGTGCCGAAATTAATCCGGATCAACATATCAAATCCAGTAGTTCTAATTTGGAGTTTTAGTATGTCTCCAAGATTTTCATCAAAAGTATATGCAGAGAAGTTTGGATAACAATCAAAATAGACAGGACCGTTTGAAAGAGGAGCAACTATTCCTCCTATTCAGTAGTCAATAAATTTATTATGCGTCATGTATCTGACTATACACAGAGCATAAGAATCAATGCCTTTATGAACCAATGGACTGATTTCAACCTGAATGCATCCAAAATGTAGATAATTTGTAAATCAGGGGCTTCCTCCATCAGAGAATGAAGCCTGAATATTGTTTGTCTCGTGTGTCGGTTTCCTTCTGCTACTTGACCTTCTGTTTCTTGCAACTTTCTGTAGGACCAATCCATCTCTCCTAGTGAACCCCAAGTAGATCCTTATGCGAACCCCACCTCTGGCCTTATGTGAACCTTCCAGTAACTCCTAGAGAACATTCAGACAACCCAACACCTACAACTTCCCTTAGCGGCCTCCTTACCTACTGGGACTTACTACCGGTGCTATTCAGGACCTAAGAGAACCTCGACATAGCTACCTTCCGAGAACCTTATCTCCAGGGTGAGAGAACTTTATCTATCTTCTCGAGAGAACTTCAGCACAAAATCATTCAAGGAACACAGAATGCAATTACAGGCAAGTAGAAACGAGAATCATAACATATGCACAATTTAGAGACAATATTCCGAGAACATAATACGCTTTGTGGAAGTCTTTATATTAAAATAGAAAGAGCTTGAAGCTCAGATGCCAGGGTATACAATATTTGAGCAGGATGCTCTTACTCACTCCCTCATGCACTTACACACTTACAAACTTATGCATGCTTGCATATACAGAATGACTCAAAGCTCAGACAAAAGGGAGCTTAGAAGACTAACTCACTGACTGACTATGAATTTTTTCCTTGAGAATGAGCTCCTCATCTCCTTATATACAAATTTGTGGAGAAAGGAATCATTACGATGATGAGACTTGTCATGAAATCTAACCCTACATGTCTTCCACTAAATCTACTTTATAGATTTGGCGGTAGCAATCATGCAAGATTCTTCCGACCAAATCAAAGCCTTTATTTTCCACTCATGAAAGTAAATGTAAAAGTAAATCTGACGGGGTAGTCGTGCAAGACTCCTCGACCAGAAAGAAAACAAAAGAGGATATGTATATAGGAATCTTGGAAATGTGGGTCAAACCATGCCAAAAGTTGGAGAAGTGCTCCAAGTTTCCAAGATGCCCATTATATTATGGTACTAATTATTACAACGTGGATTTTGGTTACAACAACCCTACGGAACCCGAATGACACCATTGCCAGCCATTTAGACATGAATGATCATGGATTACACTGTGGAGGTTGGTAACGTCAACCCACGGAAACCGACTGGCACTTCTTGTCGGCTAGTAGGACATTATTCCATAGGTTGGTCATGAAAATGTCTGAAATAGTCAAGATCCCAATGTTGAGTGTAGATTTCTCGATACATTTCAGGATCCTCATCGTTGTCTTCATCTTGTTGTAGGACATATCTTGTTTTGATAACCCATGGATGCCTTTCTCTGACAAAAAGCATTTTGTACTAAGTTTCGGTAATTTGCTCCAGATTATGAACATTTCCTGGGAAATTTCTGTGATGAAACAGGAAAATTCTTGCAGTGTCGATGACATCTGGATGTATAGAACTTGGATTTAATCCAAACTTTTTCCACCAGTATAAGAGCCATTCTGGTTTAGGGAATGAGTTGAACTGGACAACAAATTTGATCATGCAATAATAATATTTATACCTGTCAGTCCATAAACAAACATTATCCCACATTGTTTTGTACTTGAAATAATTAATTTCAAGTAATCTTTCATTTGGATCTTGATGTGGCCAAGATTGTAAATATCTCACTCTGTTTATATGGAAAAAGTTCCAAGCTAGAGTTTGATTCCAAGTTTGAGTCTGTTGGCAGAACCAGTTTCTGTTTGCAGATCTGGTTCTAGTTAGGTCTCCCATTTCAACTAGATTTTGTCAAGATGCAATAGTAGATGCTTGGTGCATCTGTCCTATCACATGTTGTGGTGGGATAACATGAATGCTAGTATTTCTAGAAAAGCCTGGTAGACCAAATTCTTCTCCTTCTGACCATCTTAACTGCCACTGAGGCACCCAATTTTCTTTATATATTTCCCAGTCAGTATTATCATCAAGATATTCAGTAATTGGAGTATTTATGTAATCATCCCAAGCATTTATTACCACCATGCTTTTTGAACAGTAAGCAATCTGAGCATGTAATTCAAAAATAAAAGGAAAAATTTTCTTCTTTGGTGGATGGCCATTAATGCTTGGTAAAGTAATAAAATACCCTGGTTCCCCTTTAGAGATTTGACCATAGCCATGTGGCTCAACTGCAGATAGGAAAGGAGTTCCTAGGATACAATCCATTGGTAATTCCGTTAGTAAAAATTTCATTCCAAGTGCATATTCATCAAATAATAAAATTCCTTTGGGAATTTCAAAATTCATGTCTGTGGATATATTTCCCAAACCTATGGCAGAATAGCTACTAGGAAGCCAATATTTATGAGGTATCAAATCTTTATGCACTAAATTCATATCTGAGCCTGTGTCTAATAGTGCATTTAAATGGAAAACTTTAGAATTGATTTCTAACTTGATCTTCACTTGATATTTTTGGAATTGGATGGGCAAGATCTTCATTGTTGTTAGCCCTGGAAGATGGGCTATTGTTTTTGGATTTTCATATGGAGCATCCTCTAAACGAGGAGGTATTGAATCCAATATTTCCTTTAATTTCTCTAATCTCCTGTCTTGCCCAAGAGTCTATTTTGAAATTATATTCAGACTCTTCTTCTAATTTTCTGATTTTTTCTTTTAATTCAGTAACTTCTTTTCTCAAAAGAAGCAATTCTTTAGCTAGATCTATTACTGAAGTATTTTGTGGCTTTGCTTCTTTATAAAATTTGATAAAAGTTTTTGTGTTTTTATCGAAAGAAGCATCTATGAACAAAGGTTCTCTTTTGGAAGATTCACCATGCCTTGTCCTTTGTTCTCTTTTTACTGTCTTTAGAAATGTTTCAAGAAGCAAATTTTTGATATCACCTTCTGGTAAGGCTTTGATTTGTGCCAACATTTGAGCTTCTTGATCTCCTGCATTACTGAACATACAAATTTTTATCTTTTGTCGAATCTCAGGTTCTGATTCAGATTCATAACTTTCAAAACTATCTTGGCAAGAGAAAAAATTTAGATTTTTTCAATTACAATCTTGATTCATCAAAATTTCTTCATTTGAGCTATAGATAAACTCAGAAGTGCTAGTGGATTCTGAGAAACATCCCTATTGTAGCATATGTACTTCCTCTCTTTTTGGGAAAGCATGGTGTGGGCACTGATTTGTTTCATGGTTATTTTCCCCACATCTGTTGCAGTGTAATTTCAAGGCTAATTGTTTACTGGTCTGGGCTTCTTTGGCTTTTTGCTTAGAATATTTGCCTTTCGACATTCTAGATGCCTTGTTTTCTAGACAGTTGTGCGCAATATGTCCAACCTTTCTGCATATCCAACACTGTACTTGCTGCCTAGCCTGGTGGGAATGAGATTTTAATTTAATATCCTCAGGCTCATAGTAATGTGTTCTAGGTCTGTACCTGTATTTGCACTTTTCTTTTTTCTTTTCTTTGAATTATTTTTTCTTTTTTCTCTTCTTTCTTACAGGGTTTGTGATGTATAGGCCATATTTTTCACAGATAGATTTTTGGTCTGGTAAATGTGATAGCTTATATACAGAGTTGTGAACCTTCATATTTACACACAACCCAATCAAAGCTTTAGTGATAAGAGAATAAATCTCTCCCCATGTGTATATCTCATAAGGAAGTTTAAAAACTTCCTGCATCTTTAAATACTCAACAAATTTACTTGGTATGGCTGCAAGGTAGACTTGTTTCCAAAGAAGATTCTGACTGTCTTGGACTTCAAAAATTCTTTGAGTCCAATCCTTATGAAAATATTCATATTCGGTCATTTTTCTACATTTCATATTCATCAGAATTAACTCATGCTTATCTGTCAATTCAGATTCAGTACCACACCAATGTTCAAGAATTGCAGTGGTTAAAGCTCCTATCATTTTATTATGAGGAGTTCCATCAGTGTGATAAACTATGTCTCCTTGTTCATCTCTAAGAACTTATGCTTCCATTTTTGCAATCATAATTGGAGAAGAGATTACTTCCCACAATTTGCTCAATGTTCCAGTGAAGCATTGAATGATTGACTTACATGCTTCAACCTCTGATTTTCCTTTCAGGCACATAACCTTGTATGAAACATACATTCGGTCAATCACTTGTCTAATTTGTGCAATAGACAAACTATCAATGTTCCATTCTTGGAACCAGTCTTCAACAAATGTTTGGCTCTCAGGTAATTTCCCTTTTCCTAGTAAATCAGGTGCTGGCGGTCTGCTTGTATGATGAGGGAGATTTTCATAGATAGGATGTTGGATGGATAGTGGCGAAAGATGTTCTTTTGAGGATGATTCTGGGACATCTTCTACTTCTAAAGGAAAATGATGAGGGAATTTATTTTGTAGTTTTGTCTCATTAGGCTTATATACAGGAGACAAAATTGAAATAGAGGGGTATGGAAGGATGAAGGGATCATGGATAGGTTTTTCAGGGACACTATCCTTTTGCTTGATTTCAGATAATGACTTTCCCATTTTAGAAAAGGCTTATCCTAGTCCCTCCATTAACTCTTCATGGTTCCTTAAAGACTCTCTGGATTTGGAAGATATTTCTGATAGAGTGGAGTCTTTTTTATCTTTGACATCTGTGACTTTATCTTGTATTTCATTGACAGAATGGACTATAGTATTTGTAGAAATTTGTAGGTCTATAATTTGTCCTTTTCTAGCATAATCATTAGTCACAAATGTATGAGTGGTCATGCCTCTCAAGGCAGTATTAGTCCAGTTTATTTGTTCTGATACAGACTGGACTCTCTTATCAATACCAAAATGCTGAATAGCTTCTTCAGAAAGCAACAAAGGGACTGCTTTAACCTGTCTATTATTATCTTCAAGGACAATGCCCTTGAAAGGGGCAAAAGTAGAATTAGATTCTAGAGTTTTACCTTTAATACTTTTCCACTTGTGCTTTGGAGGAGTTTTAGAACTCTCTCCCATCATTTGGACTTCAATTTTATGATTTAGTTTCCTCCATTCATAGAAGGAAATCCAAGTATTGTTTTCTGAGATATAAGTCTGCCAAAGTTTTGACAGTTTTGCTTTTTCTTCATAAGATGTAAATATATTGAAGTCATTGGTATCAGGATTTGTAAACAAATCCTAGTTTAACATATTTTTGATCCAAGTCTCTTCGATGGATCCCTTCTGACACCCTTTTATTACAGAATGAAATTTGTGGATTTCATCTATAGAAGGTCTTTGCATATTCTCAGGTAAAGGGTTTGAAAATCTGCAATAAGGAATAACCTGATCACTTAACAGACCATTCACTCTGTTAAGTTTATTTTAGTGTTGTTGTGTGATTAAGTGTGTTAATAAAGAATCCAAATTCGTATCAAGAGTCTCGGGCCTTTGAAAGAAAAGGTTTCCACTCTTGTGACTCACTCTGAAGCCGTATCAGAAGTTTCAGGCCTTTGAAAGGAAAGGTTTACATTTCTGTGACTTCCTGAAAGAGTTACTAGTCTCTGCCTGAGAAGTCGGCCAGGAGCCTATCTGAAATCTTCTCTCTCCGGAGCAGAGGACTAAGATTAAACGCCTTGTTTTTCTGTGCAGTTATAGTAATCTCTTCTAAATATGGATTTCTCGGTTTCTTTTAGAGAATTAAGAAATGTTGAATATCATAGTACTTCTAGAAGAGAATATGTTAGTAGTTTAGAATCAATGCTTGCAAACAACATATCTCACAGTTTAAATTATGCTAGTATTAAAGAAGTTGAAACTGAGCCTTAAGTTGCTTGGAAATTACCCAAAATCTCTCCCAGCCGAGTCTACAAAGATTTAAGCATGTTTCATTTAAAGGCTATCTCAAGGGTAATAGTAAAAGAATCAATAAGTTGAATACAAAAAAATACTGATGTCAGCCAAATTATTTCCTTGATAAATGCCAAAGAAATCCAGAATGAAGCCAAAAGACACGAGACAAATTATCTACATTTTGGATGCATTCGGGTTGGAATCAATCCATTGGTTCATAAAGGCATTGATGCTTATACTGTATGTACAGTCAGAGACATGATGCATAATAAATTTATTGACTCCTTAATAGGAGGAATAGTTGCCCCTCTTTCAAACGGTCCTGTCTATTTTGATTGTTATCCAAACTTCTCTGCATATACTTTTGATGAAAATGTTGGAGACATACTAAAAATCCAAATTAGAACTACTGGATTTGATATGTGCCAAACCAGAACAAACATATCTATTCAGACTAGGGGATGTTTCAGACATACCAATACTCTTTTTCCTACAGTCTTACATACTCCTAGCAGAACTGCCCAATCCAGTACTCTAGTTTTAACCGATCCTCTAAACCAGAAAATGGAACATCAAACAATAAGATGGGAAAACCTTTCTTTCCCCATAGATTGGGTTATAGACACACCAAAAGCTCCCATCCCAAGATCCATTACTTCTGCCCAAACAAAATAATCTGCATCCTCTGCAGTCATCTCTTTCCCACAAAGAACTCTTTCAAGAAATAACTCTTCAATTTCTTCCTCTTCATCCACCTCATCCTTTTGCCTGCATCCCTCACTCCAATCTTTAGCCAATTCTATTAGTCATGCTCCTTTTGCAGTACAATGCTTAGACTGTGGTAAACTTGTTACCCTATCTACACTTTCTGCATTCAAAGAAGATGAACAATTATAGTTTGAACATGTTAACCACAATCGAAGAACAAACCTTCCACCCGCACTTTCTACTGCAAAAGAACCTTGTCCACATCCATAGTGTTCTGATTTTCCTTTCTCACATGACTCACATGCTCTGGTTGTACAAATTAATCATTGTATAGAAATAAATAGGAGATGCCAAGTCAATATCCCTAAAGATCTTAAAAGACCATCTGCTCCTGAGATCAAAAATTTTCTTTCTTTAATGATGGGTTGCAAAAAATACAGGGTAAAATCTAATTGGATGAAAGATATGCTGAATTGGGATCTTTTCACCCACCCAAATGCTGAAACCTTTGCTAAAAATAGTTCATATGAAGAAAAAGTGAATCTATCCAAAGAATGGAAGGATTTTATGGATAAAAGAGATATGTTTATTTCTTTCTATGAATGGAAGATTCAAAGAACATTTTCTATTCCCAGAAATTGTTCTAAAAAGGTCTTAAAGCTACATACCACATAATTAACTTGTTGTTCTGTCCATACACTCTCTATCCCTAATCTTGGAAAAGATATTAGTAAACTTAAAAGGTTCATCAAAGAACAGGAAATCAAAACATAACAAAAGGAAGAACAAGTTGTTCAGATCCAACACCAAAAATTTCATATCCTTATTGATATGAAAATCCAAGGAAGACCTTTTCAGTTCAAAACATTGCTAGATATAGGGTTTGATCTAAATCTTCTAAGTAAAGATATAATTCCTGTAACCTTTTGGAAAAAGACCCAAGCAAGTGTTGTCAGACTTGGAAACATTCCAACTGAAATATCTTTTCAAATCCCTGAAGCCATCCTTTGTTTCAAAACCTACTACCTACGTCTAAAATTTATGCTTGTAGATATCCCTATAGCCTGCATTTTAGGAACACCTTTCCTTGCACTTGTTGAACCACATGGATCTATAATGCTAGCAGATAATAGACATAGATACTTTATCAACATTCTTTCTGGAATTAATAAGGTTAAAATAAAATTACCTTTTGTCTCTACTCCCAGAACTTTAGATATGGTACAAACCATAAGGCATAAAATCCTCAAGATTGATGAATTAAAGGATTACCAAGCTGAGATTGAGATAAAAGAACAACTGATCCAAAATCAAATACAACAAAAAATTCTTCTTCTAAAGCAAGAATTTATTGATCAAGTATCCTCAGAAAATCCTATAGCCTTTTGGAAACAGAAGAAACATGAAATTTCTTCTCCTTATAAGGAAGAATATCAAGGAAAACCCTACAAAAGCAGAGCTATCCCTATGAATGCTGAATATCAGAGACTGTGTGCAAAAGAAATAAAGGGTCTCCTCAAAAAAGAACTAATTAGAGAATCCTCTAGTCCTTGGAATTGCTATGGGTTCTATGTGAATAAACACTTTGAGCAGATAAGAGGCATTCTTGACAAAATAACTGATAAAACTCAGTTACAAAGATTCTTGAGAAGCCTAAACTACATAACCCATTTTTATAAAGGTTGCGCCCAAGATAGAAAAATACTAAATGATAGACTGAAAAAGGATCCTAGTCCTTGGACAGAAATGCATTCCCAAGCAGTCAGAAACATAAAATCCAAGGCTAAAAATCTTCCTATACTTTATATTTCTGATGATGATCTTTTCAAAATAGTTGAGATAGATGCAAGTAACATTAGCTGGGGAGCAGTTCTGAAACAAGTCAGAAATAAAGAAAATAAGAAAAAGGAAGAAATTATTCAGTTTGCTTCTGGACTCTGGCAAGCAACAGAGAAAAATTAATCATCCTTAGACAAAGAAATGAAAGCAA
Organism: Picea glauca; assembly: GCA_000966675.3. NCBI lineage: Eukaryota > Viridiplantae > Streptophyta > Pinopsida > Pinales > Pinaceae > Picea > Picea glauca. Next base: position 689,355 of record JZKD02S1649179.1, on the reverse strand, counting down.
CATTAAATGTTATTCAAAAATTTGAAATTTATCTTATTTACAAAAGATTTATTTTAAGAACGGATGTTGCCGCTATGATTAAGGTTTTGAATAAAGACATCAAATCTCCTGGTGATAATAAATTTTCAAGATGGCAAGCCTTGTTTAGCAACTTTGACTTTTCCATTGAACATATTAAAGAGACTGAAAACTCTATTCTAGAATTTTTAGGCAGAGAGCATCTACAAAGTCTTTGTTTAATAATCTCTGTTCAACTCAGAAGTGGTGCTGAAATATTAGTTAATGTACCTGATTCCTTAAATTGGGAAACATATACAGCTGACTGGAGACCCCATTGGGAACTAAGGATTACAAAAATTTTATCTCAGACAACTCAACTTGCATATTCAAATTTAGTCCCAGAAGTAAGAGAAAGAAGAATTCCAAATGTGCTAACTCCTATAATTGCTAGAACTGCTGAAAAGGCAATTGAAGCACAAGAAGTCATGAACTATACATTCCATGATATTGATCTCATCTGGGATATTCGAGATAATATTGGTAATAATCAACAATATTTTTGCCTAAATAGACCAATATTATTATACCATTGGCCTAAAAGAAACCCAAACATAAATTTCCCAGAAACAAATTTTAACTATTCCTCTTATAAAGAGTTGTGGTGGAACTTCATTCAACAAGAAGAATTTCTCACTTTAGTAAAATTTGGGAATGTAAATACAACTACTTCAGGAAGACCACCTCTTTGGCTTGCAGATTGGTGGAAAGATTTTGGTTTAAACAAAGGGGCAATTGATCCAAGAATTTTAAATTCTATATCCCCTTTACAATCAGTCCAGAACCTTTTTGAATTCGGACCAAATGAGGGAGAACTATTATGTCATTTTATACTTAATCATCTTCAATGGGAAGTCAAAGAAAAAACCATTGTTCAAATTCTGAATGGCCAACCATTCATTGCAAGAAAAATATATACTAAATCTTGGGATACGTTAAACTATCCTCAAAGATTCTCAACTCATATTGAAGATGATTAAATTATCGGTTTCTGTGGGTTGACGTAACCAACCTCCACAGTGTAATCATGCATATTCATGTCTAAATGGATGATAGTGGTGTCATTCAGGTTTAGTGGGTTGTCATAACCAATATCCACTTTGTAATAATTAGTACCATCTTGTAATAATGGGCATCTTGGAAACTTGGAGCACTTCTCCAACTTTTGGCGAGGTTTGACCTGCATTTCCAAGATTCCTCTTTACGTGTCATTTTGAGTTTGATGGCTGGTCGGGGAATCTTGCATGATTACCCCATCATATTTAAATTAATACTTACTTTTCTTAGTGGAGAATAAAAGGCTTTTGATTTGGTCGGCAGAATCTTGCATGATTGCTACCGTCAAATCTCTAAAGTAGATTTAGTGGGAGGCATGTAAGGTCTGAAGTCATGACGAGTCTCATCACCGAAATGATTCCTTTCTCCACAAATTTGTATATAAGGAGATGAGGAGCTCATTCTTGGGGGCAATTCATAGTCAGTGAGTGAGTCAATCTTCTAAGTTCCCTTCTGTCCGAGCTTTGAGTCATTCTGTATATGCAAGCCTGCATAAGTTTGTAAGTGTGTAAGTGCGTGAGCATGAGCAATTGAGTAAGAGCATCCTGCTCAAATATTGTATACCCTGGCATCTGAGCTTCAAGCTCTTTCTATTTTAATATAAAGACTTCCGCAAAGCGTATTATGTTCTCTAAATATTGTCTCTGAATTGTGCATATGTTATGATTCTCGTTTCTACTTGCCTGTAATTGCATTCTGTGTTCCTTGAACGATTATGTGTCGAAGTTCTCTCGAGAAGATAGATAAATTTCTCTCACCCTGGAGATAAGGTTCTCGGAAGGTAGTTGTGCCGAGGTTCTCTTAGGTCCTGAATAGCACCGGTAGTAAGTCCCGCTAGGCAAGGAGGCCGCTAAGGGTAGTTGTAGGTGTTGGGCTATCTGAAGGTTCGCTAGGAGTTACTGGAAGGTTCACATAAGGCCAGAGGTGGGGTTCGCATAAGGATCTACTTAGGGTTCGCTAGGAGAGCTGGATTGGTCCTACAGAGAGTCGCACAAAACATAACGTCAAGTAGCAGAAGGAAACAGACGCACGAGACAAGCAATCTTCAAGCTTCATTCTCCGACGGAGATCAGATAAACACAACAATGTCCTTTCTCAATTGTCTAAGATAATGGGAATGAAACTCCACATGTTTCATCTTACTATGAGCAACAAGGTTTTTAGCTACATGTATTGCACTTTGATTATCATAATATACTAGAGTAGATGTGTCAAATAAAAATCCATACTCACCCATTACATTACAAATCCACATTATCTTTGTGCCAACATTAACCACATCTCTATATTCAATCTAGATAGTCAAAAGAGAGACTACCTTTTTCTTTTTACAAGACCAAACTATGGGTTCAAATCCAAAATGAAATATATAGAGTACACCCATCTTCCTTTTTACTTATGATAGTCTAGTTCTAGAATCATGTCGAATACACAACACCCTAAAATTCTAAAAATTAGGATACCATTTTTTAATTTTTTGCCATAAAGTTTCAAGCATTTTATTTTTCTTACACTTTGATTTGGATGATTCCATGCATTTCATATGGACTGGAGGTTTCTTTAGCCTCTTAAAAACAAATGAATCCAGGTTCTAGAAAACCCACTTTTTGTTCCAATCGTTTCCATGAACTCAAAACGGTGAGAGGAAACGAATATTCTATTTGCTGAAAACTAAGAAAGGGTAATATTTCCAACAATACGGAGAACATGTTCTAAGGGGTGCTGAAAGAGCCTTTTTTTTTTGCACACGTTAGAGAAGTCTTTAAGGTTAGTCAAAGTTGGAAAATGTATCAAGCTCCAAGTGCTTCGATGACATAAAACATAGTTTGCGGAAAAAAAAATCCTAAGGTCACCGACACTAATTTTTTAACACGTCAAAAATTCGAGTGCACCGAAAACAAACTTTTGAATACGCCAAAATAGAAAAACAAGTT
>JZKD02S1649179.1:670597-686258 GCA_000966675.3 Picea glauca | reverse complement strand
TCAAGTGAGCGCGTGTTGTGTAATAAAGTAGCACATTGAAGGAAGCCCAACCATATGAAGATAGAAATTGAAGATGATGACATGACTCAGATAAAGACCTAACCAAGACATGTATCTATTAAGGAGGAGACATTGCAGATCAAAAGAGCAACTTGCAAAGGCTATGAGCACAAGACCAATTTGAGTATTTGAGAGAAGCATTGACATTGAAAATATTGATGTAATTAGTGATAGAAATTAAGGGGGAGTGTTGGAAAAAGATAATTTCTACCTAACCCGAAGCTTCCACCAATTTCGAGAGAGCTCTACCGCCATATCTAGTGACAATCCACCGACAATCCGAGAACCTTTTGAACGCTCGAGAGTTTTCTAAAAACCTCTATTTATAGAGGCATATGTAAACATTTTGTATCAAACAATAGAATTTCTTTTGTGGGTAATTTGTCTGTGTTCTGCTTCTAACCCTTTCATACACAACACCCTAAAATTCTAAAAGATAGAATACCATTTTTTTATTTTTTGCTATAAAGTTTCAAGCATTTTATTTTTCTTACACTTTGATTTGGATGATTCCATGCATTTCATATGGACTGGAGGTTTCTTTAGCCTCATAAAAACAAATGAATCCAAGTTCTAGAAAACCCACTTTTTGTTCCAATCGTTTCCATGAACTCAAAACGGTGAGAGGAAACAAATATTATATTTGCTGAAAACTAAGAAAGGGTAATATTTCCAACAATACCGAGAACATGTTCTAAGGGGTGCTGAAAGATCCTTTTTTTTGGCACAGGTTAGAGAAGTCTTTAAGGTTAGTCAAAATTGGAAAATGTATCAAGCTCCAAGTGCATCGATGACATAAAACATAGTTTGCGGAAAAAAAATCTTAAGGTCACCGACACTAATTTTTTAACACGTCAAAAATTCGAGTGCACCGAAAACAAACTTTTGAATACGCCAAAATAGAAAAACAAGTTCAATGAAACATAAAGAACAAGTCGGCCAAAAAAAACTCTATAGGCACACTGACAAAGGTTTTAGTTTCAGTAATAGAATAAAAAGGAAATCCCCGAAACACATTTTTGTAAGAACCAAAAACAATGTTAAACTTCGTCAAGAAAAACGGAAAGGAGTGAGAGCTGAAAGTCATATTTTTGTAAGCGTTGAATAACATGAATTGGAGCCCGTAGATCTCACGAAATAAATTTTTTCGGAACACATAGAATGGCCAATTTTGAAAGTGCCGAAATGCAAAAAGTCTGATCAATCGAAGACATTTCTCGCGTGGGGAAAATCTACTGGTAACCATTGCATGGGTTTGGCAAATGTCATGTGTAATTAACAATGATATTATTTAAGATCCAGACATTATTGGGTCATTGTTTCACATGGGTAGGATCCAATAGTTTTAATTTGAAATCTGACCAATTAAATAAGTCATTCAAAGCATAATTTATTTGGAATCTGGCCAATTAAATAAGTCATTCAAAGCATAATCGAGAGTCGAGCTCTACTTTTTTGCTCTGTGAAATTCCATTATTGTTTATGCTGGTTGCGCACTATAATTTGAGTATCCAACATAGTCTCGGGACTATTATTAATAATCGTAGGCCTTGGTTGCATGTGGATTAGGGGCATCTCAGCACAAAGGGGGAATTGAGAATGACTCATTTTTGTTGGAATTTTCCGTTGTTTGTGTCTGCTAAAAACCAGTAAGTGCCTAAAACCTGAAACTATTCAATTAAATTTTAGACAAATGTATGAGTAAATATTTTAAATATATGAATTATAATTTCTATGACGCTATCTGCAAAGTTGGGATTTTCTTAGGATTGTTGAATAAAGATTTGTTGATAAAATCATGTGCATGATAAGTGGTTTTAAAAAAAGGTTATTGTAATTCTTCCTGAGCATTCTTTATTGCATCGAATTTTCTAATGCATGCAAAAAGAATGCCACCGAGGAGAATTCCTAGAAAGGTTCCAGTCAAGGTAACAAGAGGAAAGCTCATAGAAATAAGGGAAGGCTGGCAGAACAAACCAGTTGAAATCAAGGACACCGTAGAAGATTATGTCCCAGTTATCCAAACTCTGATAGCTAAGGAACCTTTTCTATGACCCGTATTCAAAGACGTCGAAGCAAGTACTGGCACTTCAAGTCGAGATGGAATGAGCCAATCTAAAAATTCAAGAATGAAGAGTATACCAGGATTGTTCCCCACGACGATCCAATAGTTAGATAAGCAGACGATAAAGTCTTCATGAACATCAAGAAGTCTTGGTTACATTTTCTGGCAGCCAGGGCGCTGGCTATTGAATGGATTATAGTCATAGATCATACGATTCTTAGCATAGAAATTATATTGACAATTGGTAGATTCAATAAGGTTTCACTTATATAAGGATTTTCAGTGCAACTCTAGTACCTCATCTTATGTTGAAATAAGTACCAGACTGGTTGGTTATTGGGGAGATCACTTATCAAACAGTGTACCAAAGATATAGAAGAATTTTTTTATACCTTATGGTTTTAGACTAGGCCACTACTTCATCAAGGACCCAAAGCATGCCAAGAAAGAAGCAACTAGTCATTTGGAATACCATTTATCATTAGCGAAATTTGAAAGCATGACCTAAAGGGGTTGGTTGCAAACATTATTATTTGGTGTTTGTAACTTGGACTTACAACCATGAGAAGCGGGAAGATAAGTTATTCCTCCAATATTATAGTGATTGGTATGAATTAGAAGAAAGAAAGAAGACCCCTCACATTACAAAAGTTAAATCTTTGTCCATAGATGAATAGTTGGTCAAGATACAAAGAGGATTAGATGCTGAGATAACTCAAAATGAATCCCAAGAATCCAAGAGGTTGGAAGAAATCAAGTTGAAAGAGGAGGCATAGTTAAAGGTTGTCCAAGATGAGCATTTAAGGTTATAACGAGAACATGAATCCCAAATGTAGAAAGAACAAGAGATAAATATTTGCATAGTTAGAGATAAGAATAAATTTTAGAGAAAGAAGAAGAGGAAGCCAAGGAGAAATATGAGATAGCTGCAAATGAATGGAGTATTCCATATCAAATACAAAGTGAGCAATCAAAGCAGAAACTTGTAGGAATCCCCAAGGGATTTATTGACTTGACCAAGGCTAGTGAAGATATTCCCGAGTTAGATAGAAAATATGAAGAGGATAAATGGGTTGAAGATAAGAATGAAGGAGATAATGTTGGGATGGAGGAAATGGTTGAATGAATGGGATTGATAATCAATCCCAAAATATACCAAAGAGTCAAAAAGGGAAGGAACTTGAGATATAGCATGTTCATACCCTTGACATCTTATGAAATATTTTATCATGGGGTGATTGGAAAATCCTAGACCCTATGGAGGGAATTGTTTATTTAGAATCCATTGCTTACAATTGCAAGAGACATGCCATCATTAAGAACATAAAAAAGGAAAATGTTAGATGTGTACAGTACAATAATTTACACTAAAGAGAGGCCTTTCCAAAACACCAAGAGAGAAAATCTCAACGAGCTCTTATCTGTTGTGGTGGAAATATCTTATGCTACCATTCACAAGGCCAAGGATGATGAAAGTGAAACTGAGAAGATGAGAAAGGGACTGCATTTCCTACGAAATTTGGTAAGCTACTATAAAGGATCCTTTAATGTTATAACCAATTTTATAGAAGATATTCATGAAGAATATAGTAGACATGCACAACTAAGAATGAGTTTCATTGCCAAGATTGCAGAGCTTCAAGAGGAAACTATGCAACTATTAGTAGTACACAAAGAAATCAGGAAGTGGCATGAGAGGTGGGATAAGATGAAAGAGAAGGTTGGATACATCAAAGAAATTTAGAAGGGTGATGGTGAGGAAGATCACATCATTGGGAGTTTAAGAAAAGAATAAATCATCGAAATACAGAAGTCATTACAATATTGGAAGGAAATACTTATAATTTGAAAGGATCAAGTCTTGAAGAGGAATGGATAACATGCATGGAATTGTGGTTGTGTATAAATAACACCATGGCTGACAAACAACTACCTAGTTTTTGTCAACCGGTAGATTGATCAAGGTTGGATAATCATATTGTTTTTCATCTATCTCTATCCTTTCAGATTGGAAAAAAATGGAGTAATCAACTTGCAAGGCCATTTTAGTGGTAGGTCTTAGTTTGGAAAATTGGGGTTTGGAACCTTTTGGGTCCAGTTTTAGGTATCAAACAAAAATTTTAGAGGTTAAAACTTTCCAAGCACATCTTAGACCTCATTATTCTATTCTACACATAAATATCTTTCCAATGGTGTAAAAATCGCTTCAATCAGATCTCGTATGCAAAAGTTATGCATCCCGCAAGTTGACCTACAATGTTAACCACCATGCTATGAGATGATGCCACGTCAACCCCCATTACTCATGCATATGGGGTTAGCCATGTGAGATATTTTAAGAATATTCTATAAGGTTAAAAAACCTACAAAAATTTAGGGTTGAGGAATTCAAAAACCTATCCCAAGATGGTTATTGGGCTATGTTAAACACTGAGCCAGTAAGAGGAGAATGGGTTCCATTCTTTTGCATTGTATCTTGTTCCATATCTAAGAAAAACATACGAGAGTGGTATTATGTGAGCATAACAGGGGATGAGAGATTATGTAGTAGCCATACATGCCACAATTCAAAGGAAACTCCACAGAGAGTGACTCATTATTTGTACTTGCATTATTTCTATACCAGAGAAAAGAGAGCAAAGCAGCCTCGCCATTTAGCTAGGTTTTCTCACGTATTATGTTTCCTAGGTCATATATTTTGTTTATTTGTGGATTGTGTGATTTCATTTTACTGTTCTCTATTTTCCAGATTTTATCTATTTCATGCATAAGCATAAAATCAATAACTAAATATCCTCGAGAAATAAAGGAAAAATAACCTTAATAGTAAATATTTTAGTATTTTATTAGATTTGTTGTGACAAATTGTTCTAGTGAAATATCTGCGACAATCTACATATCATATTGGTATCAGAGAAGGTTTTTCTTTTGGGTATTTGTGGGAAGTTGTAGGATCTAGGAATCATCTTAAAGAGAAGTCGTTGAAACCCTATCCATGGCGGATGAGTCTGTTCATAACAAAACTCGAGATCGAACATAAGAGTTTTTTGAGAGGTTAGAAGCGTAAGTTTCTGACATCATAAGCAATATGAACCTCCTCATGGTGGCTCTAGCAAGAAAGATTGGACCATTAAGAGAAGATGGAGGCTCTAACTCATAGAACATATCAGAAGGAAAATTGGAAGATCATGAAGACTCAGGAAATGAGTCACAGAAATAAACCAAGAAAGAGAAGTCGATTTTGAGTGTTCTGAACGATTCACAGTCCCTATTCAATATGAAAGCGAAATTGGACATAAAGGCGTACCTAGGTGAGATCGATGCATTAAAACTGAATCATTGGTTACAATAAATAGAAGTTTATTTTATCATTGACCATATACATGGAGGGAAGAAGATTTCATTTGCTAGATTGAAGTTAAAGGGGCATGATTTAACCTAGTGGGAAAGCCATAAAAAAATGCTTAGGCTATAGGGTGATATGTCAGTAACTAGGTGGGAGGACTTTAAAATCTTCATCAAGTCCTAATTCTACCCTATTGGGTATATAGAGGACTAATGGATCCGATGGCACTACTTTAGGAAGAGGCAGGGGAAGAGTGTATAGGAGGAGTACACAAGTGAGTTTAGAAAGATAGTTATTATGCTAGGTATCTCTCCCAAGAACCCATATGTACTCCTGAAATATGTAGGGGGTTTACATAGTTTTTTATGAAAGTAGGTGATTCTCTTCAAGCCAGGGATAGAGGATGAGGTGTGTGTAAAGGAACAATACCTAGAAAACATAGGCCAAAAGAAAGGGAAGCCAAGTGGTTCAAAGAAGAAAAAGCACTAGGAATATTCCAAGGAGGGGAAGAATAAGTGGAAAGGGGAAAAAGATAAGAAGAAAAAAACCATTGTACATCAATCCAAAGATCCAAACAACCATTTTAATAATTGCATCATTGACGTCCAACCAAGAGAAAATTATGGAAAATGAGTCTATAGATAAACTTGAATAACCACAAGAAGGACAGAAAGAAAAAAAAAACATTTTCGCCATGTATTGAAGCAATTAGGTTGAAATTAACTCAAATGTGGATGGAAATATTTTTTTCACATCTGTACATAAAGAGGTGAATTTGAATAGACTTCATCACCAAGAAGAGAAGGAGATGACCAAGATCTTCCACATCAAGATTCAGGTCAAGAAGACCAAGATATATGCTTTTAGTCATCCAGTAAACCCTACACCCTCCTAGAAAAAGAAGACGCTGACAAGGTGTTGAGATATCTCCATGATGGACCAACTAGTGGTCAGTTTTTTGGAGATACTACTGCCCATGAGGTTTTGAAAGCTTCTTATTATTGGCCCACTCTTTTTTGATATGCACATGGTTATGTTAGGAAATGAGAAAATTGTCAATTAGGTGTGGGAAGAGAAGAAGTCATCAATGCCATTGCAACCTATTACAATTAGCAAACCATTCAAACAACATGGAATAGATATAACAATAGAAAACAAATCCCTATTCATCCAAACAAAAAAAATACATTCTTATTGCTATATATTATTTTACTTATTGGTCTTAGGTTGTTCAATTAATGTAGGTCAATGAGAAAGTAGTGACTCATTTTGTAGAACAACATTTGATCACAAGGTTTGGGGTTCCTTCTATTATCATTTTTGATAATGATGTTTATTTTTAGTCCACTTTTTTGTCTATGTTTTCATATGATAAAGGGATTATTTTAACATATTCAATTAACTATTATATGCAGGGAAACAATGTATCAGAATCAACCAATAAAAATGTTATCTGAATTTTGAAAAAGGATGGGACAAAAAATCATAGGAGTTGGCATAACGCATTACCTAATGCTCTTTGGGATGATATAGTTACTCCTAAAAAAGCCCTAGATACTTCCTCATATTACATAGTATATGTCCAACTGGCAATTCTTTCAACAAATATTTATTTCCATCTCTCTAACGATCCTAGACATCAAGGGGTAAATCTTCTCCTACTCTTCAAAATAGAATTAATACTTTGTTAATGGTGGAAGTACAAAGCGAAAAGGAAAAACTAAAATTTTCATCACACCAACAAATAATAAAATGATGGTTTGGTAAGCATAAAGTTGGTAATAAGAAATTTGAGGTAGGCGATTTGGTTCCAAAGTGGGATAAAGTTAATGAAACAAAAGGAAAACATAAGTAATTTCAAAACATGTGGCTCGTTCCTTAACAAATTGCTAAGAAAATAGGGATCGGTTCTTATCCATTGCAAAGTTGGGAAGGAGAAGTATATTCCCTTCCTATTAATGGCCAAATCCTCAAAAGATACTTCACTTAGATGTTCCCATGAGAAGCCTTTGTATTATAGTTTCATTATTTGTTTTGACCTTTGCAATCATTTCTCTGTTTTGGCTTGTTTTGATCTTGATTTTCAAAGTTTCCGTCATCATTTGATTTCTCACTTTGAAATGGGTTTTGTGTTAGTTCCTATTGTTTTCCTTTGAAAGAGTTTTGGGTTTTTGAGTTTACCACGTGTGATCAGACATGGAACTTATATTTTATATTTTAGTTGAGTACCTTGTTTTATTGTTTTCCTTTGAAAGGGTTTTGGGTTTTTGAGTTTACCACGTGTGCTCAGACATGGAATTTATATTTTAGTTGAGTACCTTGTTTTATTGTTTTCCTTTGAAAGAGTTTTGGGTTTTTGAGTTTACCACCGGTTGCTCACACATGGAACTTATATTTTAGTTGAGTATCTTGTTTTATTGTTTTCCTTTGAAAGATTTTTGGTTGTTTTATTGTTTTCCTTTCAAAGAATTTTGGGTTTTTGATTTTACCACCTATGCTCAGAGATGGAACTTAAATTTTAGTTGAGTACTTTGTTTTTTCAAATATCACATATTTAGGTTTTTTGAGTTTACCATCTATATTAAGATATGGAACTTATATTTTAGTTGAGTACCTTGTTTTTTCAAATATCACATATAGAGAAAATCATTGGCAAACATGCTTAAGGATTTAGAACCTAGTTATATATTTTTTTATGTACAATTTTGAAGAAATATAATGTTTTTTTGTTGGTAGAGGTAATGTAAGTTATAAAATATAAGTGAGTCAAATAAGTATAAATAGTAGCAGTCATGATCCAAATGTTAAAAGGAAGCTGATTAATGTATGGCTTTTCACAATTGGGTGAATTTTAAAGCTTAAACACCTAATTCACTTCAATTTTTATTTTTTTTAAATTTAAAAAAAAATAAAAATATAATTTTATTTAATTGATAAAAATTTTAACCATAAAACTTTAATCTAAAAAATTCTAACCCATCCTAAAACAACTTAGATGTGAAAATTTTGAAAAAATAAATATGAAAATTTTACTTTAAATTTGAATTTTTTTAAATATATTTTAAACTTTTATTTATTTATTTATGATAATGAAAAGAAACCATCAATAAATGACCAATAAAATTTTCAGCCCTTCAATTCTACTAACTATTTTCTCCTCATTAAAATATCTTATTGAACCCCCGCACACGCACGCGCGCACACGCATATATATATATATGTGGGTGCTCCGCCTAATCATCCGTCCCCTATCCATTCTGTATAAGCCCGGATCAGTGTGTGAGGGTGATGGGCGGAGCTGGCGGCTGGCTCATCATTATATGTAATAGTATGCCTGCTTCCAAATGCAGTAGATTCAGCTGACCCAATGAAAGTAGTTGCAGAGATAGAAGCAGAGGTAGAGGTAGAGGTAGAGGTAGCGGATACCTGAAGTTCCATAAGCGTATGAACCAATAAAAGATCCTGTTGATCCTTTTCCAAGCAGCCGAGGTGTACTCTATTATTCTATTGGAATGTTTAGAATGCAAATTTTATTAGCAATTTAAGTTATTTAATCAACTATCACAGCCGCAAACTCGTGGCTGGTGAACGCCGAAGGTTTATGGATTTTATTAAGTTTTCCAGAAATTATAATAAACGGAGTTAAATTTTATTTAATTTTAAAAAAATTGTAATAAACTGAGTTTAAGAGAAGGGCGTCAGCCACCAGCGGTACAATTGAAAGAAAAAGGGGTGAAATTTTCTCAAACAAAGGGTTGCTGAACGAAATTAGTTTCGATAGGAAAAAAACATTAATTTATTGCAACCATAAGCACATAGCTAGACCTATAAAACTGACCTATAAAACTGGAAGGAAAAAAAAACCAGAGACAATAAAGCATGCAGGAGAAGCTGCATGAAAACACTTCTTCGATAGGAAAAAAACATTAATTTATTGCAACCATAAGCACATAGCTAGACCTATAAAACTGGAAGGAAAAAAAAAACCAGAGGCAATAAAGCATGCAGGAGAAGCTGCATGAAAACACTGCTTCAAACTTCGACTCCACGAAAACAATTCTTCAACGCCCTGCAACAAAATAAAATAATATGGTCAGTACAAACAATGCAAACCTACACAAACCTAAAAAGAAATAAAACAAACAACCCAACAAAGAAATTTCAGGAGTGAATCCTCCCCTCCATAAATTTTCAAGAAAAAAAACGTTTAAACGCATAAATCAAGAGATAAACTAAAATAAATGGGGTTGAGTATTGAGCAAGCATTACCTTCAGAGGGCTTGAGGCCGTGGGTGACTGGGTAAGTTGGCGTCAGAGGTCTTGTTGCCCTCCTCCTCCGTTGACGAATGGAAGGTAAGCCAAATTACCTTCAGATGGCTTGAGGCCATGGGCACCTGGGTAAGTTGGCGTCAGAGGGCTTGTTGCCCTCCTCCTCCGTTGGCGAATGGAAGGTAAGCCAAATACTTCAAGAGGGCTTGAATTGCAAGAGAATGCAACGCTCAGAAAATGAAACGCTCAGAGAATGCAAACCCTTAAGGTTGGTTATTTAATATGAAACTTGAATGGTTTGAAAAGTTGAAGTAGTGTGTTAATAATTTAAACATAATAATTTTAAAGGTTAATTATTTAAACGTGGCAATCATATAATATTATATAAATAATTATTTTTTATATTTTCAGATATACTAAAATATTAATAATTAATATTGTAAATATTTTTTTTTAATTTTTAAAATTTTATATTAGTTGGATATAAGGAATGTAGTGTTAAAACACTCTTAAGACTTGGGTGATTTACTTGAAGATGTACCGGTTTACTGGTAGCCGTTCACAAACCCAAACAAACTGACTAGTTGATGATACAATAGAAAAAATAAAAACTTTTAAGTTTTTTAATGAATATATGTTTTCATATTCAGTTAAACATCAACAAAATTTGGTAGTGTACACAATTTCTTATAAAATCCACTATAATATCTTTAATAAAACTTAAAAAAACCATATTCAGTTAAACATCAACAAAATTTGGTAGTGTACACATTTTCTTATAAAATCCAATATAATATCTTTAATAAAACTTAAAAAAAAAATATTGGGTCGATAAAATTCTTTGTTAAGATGGGACGCGGCCCAAGCTAGTATAATTTACAATGGACTGAACATATCCGAGATCTACGGGAACGCTGTATGTGCGAAACATTGAAAGGTCCTGTATAATCATGGTGCCGCCCCGACCAAACCCACCAGATCCACATTCCTAGAAACATCGCTGCAGAAAGTTCAGATCAGCCGGGTCTACGATCTGATGTTTACTCTTGTCATAAACTTCAACCCTGTATTATTTTGGGATAGCTTATGATTTGTATTCAAATGTTAATGTCGATGGCCTTGGAAATTGCAGTTCAACAAGTTCAGGTCATGCACAGCTTTTAGGGTTTGAAAACACGGGGGGACTCCTTTATTGTCTCCAGCGACGGTTTCCAATACCTAAACCCGCGTACCCTATGCTCACCGAACTCCAACATCAACGGCTCGTTTTCGTTTTCATCTATCTCCAACTTTGGCACCACGACCTCCAAGTCTGCTACTTTCTCCTTCTGTTGATCTGGTCTTCCCGCACCGCCTTTCTTTGAACGAAATCCGTATAAATTGCCGGTGCCGAGTGTTGGAAAAAATTTGGAGTTGAAAGAGAGCTTTCTATGGCCGGAATTGCAATGAAAGGATAACAAATTAAGCGAGGTCATATCGGAAGGCGATAGTAGGCGACGCAAATATTTTTGCATTGGGAGAAGAACGTAGACGCCTCCCAACGACAGATCTTCTTCTGCAGGGAGTGCCGCGATGCGACGCCCTGCTTGGAGATCTCTGAAATCGCATACGAATTGCTGGGGATTGTCCACCATCAGCTCTCCCACCTTAGTTGCCTCCCTAAATTCTTCGAAGCCGCCGTCGTGCAACCGTATAACTTTCGTTACCGCAGTGGTTTTGGAAGGTTGACCACCGCACAGATGATTCCCCATTGATTCTTTCAAGTTTCTTTCTATATATCTTCTGTTTACAACTCTGTCTATCTATCCCTCGCAGCGGTTGATTGATTGAAGGGAATAATGATAAATAAAAATGGGAAAGAGTGATAACCCGAGGCCTCCGAAGTCTTGCCAGCCGAAACCCTCAAGAGAGGGGTAATGGGTGGTCTGGTGTGAGAAGATGAGGTGGATGTATATATAAAAGTGTGAGTGGAGATGGTTGTGGAAAATTCAGCCGATAGGCCCTTAATTTATTGACAAAAAATGCTTACCGTAATTCAGCCGCGTGAGGGGGAAGAGTTTATCGACGACTTTGGCGCGTCGGAAGGAGTTGACTCAATCTCTCCACCAGACCGATTTTCGGCTACTGTCAACTGTTTGCTTGACCCGACCCATCCTCCACTATCGCCGCAGACACTCCACCAAAACACGTTGGTGTCTGCGCAACAAATTCCGTAGAGCGGTAGAATTTTTTCATCTAGCTGGCATCGCCATTTTAGGAAATTGAGTTTATAAAGAAACGGTCTATACTAGCACAGTCACATATGCTCAACGCCTAAACGTTGATAAGATGAAAATAATCTTTAAAAGAATATATTAAATTTGATTATTGATTAACAAATAAACTGTTGAGCTTTATTTATTTGGTTTTAATATTTGAATTTATGTTAATCACTTAAGTGGCAATCAATTGGTTATCAAAGTAACTTTTAAATATAATTAGGTAAATGTAAAAAAGTAAACACATAAACCGATGTGTTTATAATAGCTAGGAAGTTAATGATTGAAATCACAACATTTATTTTGTGTGACTACTAAGAATATTCTAGCCATATTTAATCATGTCCATAGAAAACTTATTAAGCACTAAACCCCTATTAAATCTGCCCATTATCAATAGGTGTGCATCTTTCTACTTAATAATTTCATCTACCTTGAATCGATATTCATCAACTTTAGTGTAAAGAAGCCGCGTATATATAGAATCCCCTCACTTCACTTAAAATTCACCAAATTGTGTTGTAATCAAGAGGCATTACATATACACACTAGCCGAACTTGTTCTCGAGATATTAGTGTTTATTATATTACCTTATCTTCATCTCCAAAAATAAAACTCTACGCCCTTTTAAAATAGAGATTAAGATAAAACTAGATACCTTTTAAAAATAGAGGTGGTCTCGAGATAAAGAGACATTAATCCCAACCGTCTCTCATTTTTAATAGAGTTTTTAGTATGTTGTAGGTTAAATGTTTTAAGAAATGATGATTTTTTTCAAAAATATTTATCTAAAATTTAATAAAAAATTTAATTTGAATAATTAATTTTATATAATAAAATTTTCAAAAATTTTTAACATACTAAATTTATTTAAAATAAATTTAAATAACAAAAAAATAATTCTTATAAATTTATATAACTAAATTCCAACTAAAAAATAAACAACTAAATTTAACTCTTTATTACTCCATTTATTATTTTATTATGAAACCTAGAAAAAACTTTTTCAAAAGGTATCACAAATCGCACATGAGAAAGTACCAAAGTGCCAAGTCAATAAGTCAATATCCTTCCATCAATCAACCATGTCCTTTTAAATAAACTCTTTTATAGAATATAAAATATTTTAATAATATGTATTAAGGTGTACATTTATTGATAATGGGTATAATTAATTATGTTGAAAGGCCTGTATCTATTGGAGATGGGCACAATTAGTGATCTTTTAATCTTAAATTATAATCTGATGGCTACACATTGAAGATATCGATATATTCTTATTCGTCCTCCAAAATCAACAAGTCAGATTTATTGTTGATAACTTCCTTGCATTTATGAATGCATCAGTTAACCTGTTTACTTTTTAACATTTACCTAATCATATTAAGAAATTACTGTAACATCATATGATTGCCACGTTTAAATAATTAACCTTTGAGATTCTCCTTCAACTTCATTCTTGGAAATTACACGTATTAGACAAGCCATCTGTCCTCGTGTTTCTCTACCTCGGATTTCCTCAACCCGTTCACCCACAGAGAGTTAGTGGCTGTGCTAGTTACCTTTTAATCTAAAATTATATTTTGATGGTTAAAAATTGAAGATGACATATTCTTAGTCATCCTTCCAAATCAATGAATGTGATTTACTCTTCATAACTTTCTTGTATTTTTGAATGCATCTGTTAACCTGTTTACCTTTTAACATTTACCTAATCATATTAAGAAATTACTATAGCAGTATATTTAAGACTATAACAATATGGTGGGGGAAGGCCATTACTGCCAGCTCCAGGTAGATCATCAAACGTTTAAAATTTCTGCCATTAACCTGTGGGAGAAAGCTTTAGCATAACCTTTCGACATTCATCAACCATGGTTTTTGAGTAACTGTACTAGTTTGTTTTATTAAATTAAAATTCAACTTAGTGAGTCTCCACAATAATATTTTTGTACACAATTTTCAAATTATGGTGTTATAAATTAATTTAAAGTTCATACACAAACTTAGCTTATCGAGTCTCCACTTTACTGTAATATGGTGATATATAATTTAATAATATATGGTGTTATAAATTAATTTAAAAAGTCTATCAACAATCTTCTTATTAATGAGTCTCCACTTT
The DNA here is from genome assembly GCA_000966675.3 of Picea glauca. Taxonomy (NCBI): domain Eukaryota; kingdom Viridiplantae; phylum Streptophyta; class Pinopsida; order Pinales; family Pinaceae; genus Picea; species Picea glauca. The sequence continues at coordinate 672,134 of JZKD02S1649179.1, read as the reverse complement.
AATATTTTTATATACAATTTTCAACTTTGATATTATAAATTAATTTAAAATTTTATAAACAATTTTATTAGTGTTATAAATGAATTTAAATACTTTACTTTAATATGGTTATACATAATTTAATAATATATGGTGCTATAAATTAATTTAAAAAGTCTATAAACAATCTTCTTATTAATGAGTCTCCACTTTAATATTTTTATACACAATTTTCAAATTTGGCATTATAGATTAATTTAAAATTTTATAAACAAATTTAGTGTTATAAACGAATTTTAAATATTTCCAAAGTTAATATGATTATGAGATTTATAGTTTTATTTAACTTAACTTAATTTAAAAGTTTATAGGAAACTACATAGATATAAAATAATGGAATTAGATTATGATGATGATGATGCTGATTAACATCCACTAAGACCTAATTTGTCTATCGTACCTTAAGAGGGTAAGTGATTACTTGTGATTCTTTAGAATTTTGTTTATGTGCTCGAAAAACATTAAGAGAAACTTTCCAAGATCACCATACTTTTGTTGAGTTAAGAGGTTAGGAAGGTTGGTAGTGTGATCAATATTTTGAAAATGAGATTTAATATGGGTATAAGCTGGACAATCTAAGAGAAAGTGCTTTTCATCTTCAACCTTCTTAGTGTCACAAAGGTGAGACACTCTTTCATCCCATGACGTTTTAGGAATTGACCAACGTCGAGTTTCACTATGGAGCTCGTGAGAATTTGTTCTTATCTTAGCAATGCTTATTTTTTTCTTTGCACTTGGTAAAATAGATATATAATTTCAATCTTATAAATTAGGGTTGATTATATATTTATAATACCTTAATTTTCTTTTTTCCTCTAACTCTTTATCACACCACATTTTTTCCTTAAATTTTGATTTGATATTTTTTTTAACAGTATCTTTATTCTTCAAAATGGTTTATTCCATGATTACCCAATAGTTTATCCAAGATTGGGCATCTTTATGCCATCCTCACTTGAGTCGATGGTGGTTATGACTTGATTTGGAAGAAATTTTAGGTAGCCTCTTGTCTTGCATGTTGTTTAACTTGTTCTTATACATTAGGTATCTAGTCATAGCCATGATCTCAATAGGGGAGAGGCTAGTTTCTACCAGGAGGATGGGATAGGGCGTATTTCCTTTAATTTTGAGATTATAGGTTATAAAATTCTTTTGTATTTGCTCTATCTTTCTCCAGGATTCACGAGAGATAATATAGCCCCAGACTTCACATCCATAAATAATAACAAGTGTAACAAGAGTCTCAAAGAGGAGTTTCTTCTTATCCCAACTCCAAAGTTCAATGGATTTACAATTTTTTTCAAGCCCATAATAAGCTTTCCATCCCCCAATAATCCTTTTCTCAATGCTATAATTCCAATTAAGCTTATGGTGAATATCAAATCCAAGATATTTGTATGAATTCACTTCCTCCAAGTTGTTGTTTTCATATAAAAAGGTATCATAAGGGATCTTATTGTATTTAATAATCATGACCTTAGTCTTATCAGTATTAACA
>JZKD02S1649179.1:605139-632289 GCA_000966675.3 Picea glauca | reverse complement strand
TTAGGATTGGTCCTTCTAGTAGCCATAACCATATTTTTACTTTCAACATTTCTTGCCACCCTAAATGCATTCTCCAATGATTTGGGTTCCCAAAGGAGAACCTCATGTTGAATGTGATCTCTTAAATTTCCTATGAATACATCAATCAAGTGCTCATCTGAAATATCTGTTACCTTTATATTCAATCTTTGGAAGTTCTCAATGTGCTCTGTAACTGAATGCTTTTTCTTGAGATTTATCAATTGGATAAAGAAGGCATTGCTCCTTGTATCCTCATAGTGTGCTATCATTTCTTCCGTGAAAATTGTCCAAGTGACAAGTGATTTGTGAGAACACAACCATCTATACCATACAAATTGATTGGGTTCTAAATATAAATAAGCAATTCGTACCTTTTGTGTATGTGGCACATTATGTAGATCAAAGAATTGCTCCATTTGAAGTATCCATGTGATAGGGTCCTTGCCATCAAACTTCCTCATATCGATCTTAGGAACGTGGCTGGTATTCAACCCAAAGTTATAGTTTCTCCATTCTTGATTCACCTTCATTGTGTCCTCATCATGAATTTCATGGGATACATTTTCACTTTCAGGTTTCCTCTCTATTACAAAATTTTTCAATCCTTCCATGAAATCATCCATCTTTGCCTCCAACTTAGCTTCCATCTCTTGTAGTTCATATTTTGTTACTATCTTATTTTGTAAATCATTTATGTCCCTACGTGTTTCTTCACCTTCATCAAGAGTCCAAGTAGGATTGTCTGGAGGCTTATTTGGTGTAGAATTTCCCTTTTTGGGTGGCATGTTGGCCAAGTATCACTTTTGAACCTTGATTTTGACGTTGTTTTGCTAGACAATCTTTCTTCTACCGTATCTCCAAATTTTCGGCCCTTCTGGGTATGAAACTTTATTATTTTTAGTTCTCTAATATTTCTTCTCTAAAATTCCATAGGTTTTATCAAAATTGGATGTGCCAAGTGGAATTTACAGTAGCTTCCCCACAACTTGCTGATTTTTGTCCTTTTCAGGAGATCTCACTTGTATAGCTTGCCTCGCGCAAAATAATTGATATACAATTCTGAAACTTGTACCAGAAATACTACAGACTGAACACTATCCAATGAAACTAGTATCACTCAATTTGGATACTATAGGAAGAAGTTATGATTTTTTTACCTGGAACACCTTCTTGAGACTAGTCAGATACCCTATCTTCCACAGGGTGTATATACAAATGTAAGATGACCCAGAAGCTGAAATTTTTACCACATATATGTTACTAATTTATGTGAATAGACTCTAGAGTTCAGGGTCTGAAACATTACAAATTGTTTTTTATAGCAAACATTCCGCAATGACTCAGTTCAGGAAGATTCCAAAACCCTATATTGCACAGGTTGTATCTCCGAAAGTATAAGGCATAAGGAGCTGAAACTTTAACCCAACGTACCTTGATCCATCTAATAAATACCCTCCCAGTCGTTCATTCTGAAACGTTGTAGAAAAAATGTTATCACTAAAATTCGAAGATGTCTCAGATGTAGTAGCGAAACCCCAAGACCTTGAGCTATGATACCATATGTTAAGAACCAAATATCAATATAGCATAGAAAAACCTCAGAATAAGTACTCAACACCTTGAAAAAGAGATAAATTTAGATAATAAGCCTCTTCGAGGGGGCAGCCTCCTTATGCCCACATAAATGTACAATTACAAGATGATTCAAAATGAAAATGTCTCCTTGGTATATAGGAGACTAGGAGGTATAATTACAACTACTGGCCTAAAGCTGACATAAATAAAATAGAATTACTAATATAATATGCCCCAATTAAGGGGTAATGAGCCACTATTTAGGGCTTAACATAAAATCCATGGATATGCTTACCCACTTGCGCTCTGGGATGGGTAGGGGTTGTAGTAGTTCTGTCGGGTGAATGTGCTCATCCTTATTCTCCTGGAAAGTAGTGCATGCCTTGACGTGACTCATCACATCCTCCTTGAGGCCCTTCCATGAGAACCTCTCTGTCACCTTCATGTATGTATTACCAATCCCTTGGTGACCTGCCATTGGTGAGTCATGACATGCCTGCAACACTTTCACCTTGAAGGTCAATTCAGGAACCAAAAAGATTCGGCCCTGATAGTAGATGAGGCCATCAATGATCCTGAAGTTATCATCCTATATTTTCCCGTCCATTACCTAAAAATCAAACTGATTCTCTGCATATTCCATCACCAAGTGGTCCTTCCAATCAACAGACACATTTTTCATGGCATAAATGGATGCTCTCCTGGATAATGCATTAGCCATCACATTGTTCTTCCCTTTGACAAATTCAATGTCAAAGTCATAGGCCTATATTCTGCTTACTCATTTCTAATGCCTTTAATTTAAGTCCTTATGCTCCAACAAGTACTTAAGACTCTTATGATATGATTTTACCACAAACTGTGCACCTACCAGGTATTGTTTGAATTTGGCTAGAGTGAGCATGATGGCTAGCATCTCTTTGTCATAAATGTTGTAAAGTAACTCAGGTCCCCTAATTTTTCGACTCTCATAGGAAACAGGGTGCCTATTTTGCATCAGTACGGCCCCAACACCTTCTCCTGAGGCATCACACTCCAAGGTGAAAGGTTGGCCGAAATCTGGTAGGGCTAAGACTAGGCATGTGCTCATCACCTTTTTCATTTTGTCGAATGTAAATTGGGCCTCCTCACTCCATTTGAAATCTCCTTTCTTGGTCAAGTCGATCAAGGCTGCACAAATATGAGAGAATACCTTGACAAACTTCCTGTAGTAAGTGCATATGCCTAGAAATCCCCTTAATTCTGTAAGGGTTTTAGGCGTAGGCCACTCCATTATGGATTCGATTTTCTCTTTATGTACCTATGCCCCCTTTTCTCTGATGATGTGCCCCAATTAAAGAACCTTCGTCATTAGAAACTCACATTTGGACTCTTTAGCATACAATGACTGCTCCTCCATGATAGACAGAATTTGGTCCACATGCCGAAGGTGTTCCTCCCACGTCTTTCTATAAATAAGCAAGTGATCAAAAAATACCAAGAGATGCTTCCTTGGTTTTTTGTTGAAGACACGGTTCATACAAGATTGGAATGCGGTTGGGGCATTGGTTAACCCGGAGGGTATCACTAAGAAATCATATTGATCATAATGACACCTAAAATAATTTTTTAAGATGTCCTCCTCCCTCATTTTGATTTGGTGGTAGCCAAAACGTAGGTCATTTTTTGTGAAATAGACAGCTCGATGCAGTTCGTCCAGTAGCTCATCAATCCTTTGTATAGGATACATGTTTTTATTGTTTTCTTATTTAATGCCCAGAAGTCAATGCACATGTGCATGGTTCCATCCTTTTTCTTGACCAACACTACTGAAGAAGCTAAAGGGTTGGAACTTGGGCTGATGTGCCACATATCCAATAGCTCTTTTATTGCCTTCTCTATCTCCTGTTTATACTTCTTTGGATGTCTGTACAATGTGGTGATGACTGGTTTTGCTCCTGCCTCCAACTCAATGATGTGCTCAAACCCCCTGTCTAGTGGCACCCCTGGTGGGATCGATCCAAACACTTTGCTATGTTTGTCAATGATTTCCTCAATTTATGGAGTGTAGTGAACCTTGCCCTGTTCGTCCACACGTGTCGAAATATTTCATTCGGCTACATATACTATCTCTTCTCTCCTGAAGATGGCCTCCATCCTCTTCGCCATAACTACCATGGTTGAGTTACCTGTCATGCCTCAAAGCACTACCTTTCATTCACCCTCCTCTCTAAAAGAAATCTCCATGGTCTTGTAGTTGGTGGTGATAGGCCCCAACATACTGAGCCACTGAACTCCCATGATTATGTTGGTATCTGGAAGATCCATCACATAGACATCCTGTATCAAATCATGCCTACCCAATGTAAGCTTCATGCTTGGAATGTACCTGTCACAAGGCATGGTTCTCTCCCCTGCTAGCTCCACCTTGAATCCTTCAAATTCAACCGTGGGTATATGCCTCCTTCGTAACAATGTTGATTCGATGAAGTTGTGAGAATCTCCCCCATCAATCAATACCGACACCTTTTTCCCCTGCAAAACTCCTCTCATCCTAAAAGTGTTATATTTGGGCACTCCACTGATGGCTGTTAAGGTGGATTTCTCCTCATTCGTACTGTCATGACATGTGGTCTCCTCCTCTGCCGTCTCTGAGGTGTCTACCTCCATGTTTTGTATTTGGCCAAAATCCTCCTCCTCCTCATTATCTAAAGTTACCTCTATTTAGTGCACTTGGCCACAACCCATGCATTTGTGTGATGGGTTCCATAGCTCTTTGCAAGTGAAGAAAAGTTACTTCCTCTTCAACTCCCTTCTAGTGTTCTCATCCATTTTTCCTCATCCCCTGTCAAACTCCCTTGGGTCACGTCCTCCTGGGTTTATTGGAGGTCTCTAATCTCTTCCTCCTGTGTTAAGAGGTGGTCTAGGCACAAATTTCGGCTTTGTAGCTAGTCCTAGGTGTCTTGTCCTCCAAATAACATGTTGTAGGTTGGTAGGCTTAAAATATTTTACCCAACCCTTCAGTGAAGAGCATCATGAGTCCGATCTATGATATATCTTGAACCATGACTGCTAACCTATGGAATTCTTCAATGTACACCTCTGGTGCTCCTATCTATTTGAGTTGTGTGAGCTCCCAGAAATGAAACTCAAGATTCCCTTGATCAAATATGTCAATGATTCTCTGAGTGAACTCTATATATGCCATGATATGACTATGGCCTAGTGTGGTGAATCCATGATACCACCAATCATGAGATTTTTCATCGAGATACATGGTGGCAAATTTGTTGGCTTCCATAACCCTCATGGGATTAAGCTGCAGATAAGTATCCAGCTTCTGTACCCATGCCTGCGTTGTCATCTTGGCCGTACCATCAAAGTAAGGAATATCCATCTTCCCTACCCTACGTTCAAACTCATAATTTCTCCTGTGGTTCGGCCTAGGCTTGTTTCTAAATTTGAGTTGACAGTATTCATCCAGGGACATCTGCCTCTGAATCATCATATCGAAATCATTGTACTCCCTGGTCATACTGTCATGACCTGTGGTCTCCTCCTCAATCGTACTTTCATGACCTGTGGTCTCCTCCTCTGTCATCTCTGAGGTGTCTGCCTCCATGTCCTGTATTTGGCCAAAATCTTCCTCCTCCTCATTATTTGAAGTTACCTCTATGTAGTGCACTTGGCCACGACCCATGCATTTGTGTGATGGGTTCCATGGCTCTTTGCAAGTGAAGAAAAGTTGCTTCCTCCTCAAATCCCTTCTAGTGTTCTCATCCATTCTTCCTCTGCCCCTATCAAACCCCCTTAGGTCACGTCCTCTTGGGTTTATTGGAGGTCTCTGATCTCTTCCTCCTGTGTTAAGAGGTGGTCTAGGCACAAATTTTGGCTTGGTAGCTGGTCCTAGGTCTCTTTTCCTCCAAATAACATCATGTAGGTTGGTAGACCTAAAATATTTTACCCAACCCTTTAAGGGTTCCATCAACCCTTCAGTGAAGAGCATCATGAGTCTAGTCTGTGATATATCTTGCACCATGACTGCTAGCCTCTAGAATTATTCAATCCACACCTCTAGTGCTTATGTCTGTCTGAGCTGTGTGATCTCCCATAAATGCAACTCAGGATCCCCCTGATCAAATCTGTCAATGAGTCCTCTCTGAGTGAACTTTGTATATGCCATGATCTGACTATGGCCTAATGTGGTCAATCCATGATACCACAAATCATGAGATTTTCCATCTAGATACATGGTGGAAAATTTGATGGCTTCCATCTCCCTCATGGAGTTAAGCTGCAAATAAGTATCCAAATTTTGTACCCATTCCTACGTTGTCATCTTGGCCATACCATCAAAGTAAGGAATCTCCATCTTCCCTGTCCTACGTCCAAACCCATAATTGCTCTTGTGGTTTGGCCTAGGCTTGTTTTTTAATTTGAGTTGACAGTAATGATCCAAGGAAATTTGCCTATGAATCATCATATCAAAATCATTGTACTCCTTGGTACACTATGCCATCTTCTCAACAAAGTCATCCACTTGTTCCTATTGTGCCTGTTCATATGTGAACATGGACATGTATGGTCTAGGGGTATCCCTACTACACATATATCCATGTGGAGTGCTCCCTCCATGGCTTCCCTCAGACTGATGATAGGGAACATGTTTAGAATTATACCTGTGAGCCTTTTCTGGATAATACCTGTTTCCACCGTGTGATCCACCAGTCTCTCTATTTTCATACGTCTCTGGACCTTTCCCCTTGTGAGTCATCTGCATCAACAATTGGCATATCCTAGTCTTGTTCTCATCCACCTTCCTCTGGTTCTCATATACCCTTTTAAAGGTCTCAATGATCTCGGTCTGTCCTCTACAGGTTACATCATAGTTCTCCTGCAAGTGGATGACTAGTTTAATTTTTGTTTGGTTTATGGATTTATTAAACTCTTGTGCTAAGTAAGCCAATCCCTGGGGCTCACCATCATCACCTGAACCCTCCACCTCTGCTAATGCTTCATTGGTTTTCTTCTTCCTTCGGCCCATATAGATACCATTGTACCTATGCATGCGCTAATCCTTACAGGATGGGAGGATCAGAGATTTGATACCACTGTAATGTTCCCAAGCCAATTTTTCGCTTAGGAACACTAACTTACCCTTGATTTAACGATTTTACTGTTGTTTATGCAGGTTGGCCCTTGATATTTTTGCCTTAGGGTTTATTTCATTTATTCAGCCACAGTTTATTCAAGATGCATTTCAACATACCAATATCTCAACAATACACAAGATGTAGAACCACAAACAAGATCTAAACTTTTATTATAGGAAGGAAAGCACCTGATACAATATAGAAGTATATCTGGAATATCTTCTGATGGCTTCAAGACAAGAATAATATATTCATACAAAATGCTCCCAGAAATACAAAGTAAGCCTCCCAAAGGCTGTAATACAAGATGAATGCTCCGATACAAAACTTTGGTTTGGCCTAACCCTCAAGCTACTGGTATGTCTTACTGAAGACTGTGAACATCTAGGATTCGAGCCTCCTAAAGAAGAAGACTCCCAAACACTTCTAAAATCCAAAAAATGATAGACCAGGGTAATGGTAACATCCTCCTGAAGTATGGAGCCCAAATATTGATGCCTCCTCCTCAATCTGGTGAAACCCTAAACTGGTACGACCCTCCTAAAACCGTGGATATAGTCAATAATTCGGCCTGGCTAAATGAGGCTTCTGAATCCCCTGAAACTCTCTAGGATGATAGATTGGGCAGTCACGAACCCTTGAGAGAAGTTTCAAGAGCATATCTCAGGTATAGCCTCCTAGATATGAGAATCACTAAATCAACAAGATGTCCTCTCTCCTCCAAAATCGTCCCAACCTGCAGATAATGATATGGACATGGTAACTGCTCAAGGAAGCCTCCAAACGGATGAGCAAGGTCCCGCAAGAAAAAACCTAATGCAGAAATATCCCAAAGATCCTTCAATAAGTTGGATCGAACTGTTCTTCAACCAATGGTGCACCCCTGCTGGAAAACCCTAACTGGTACGACCCTGCTGTCCTCCTAAATAGATGAAGAATGTTGAATGGTGTGGGTGGAGTATTTCATCCTCGAGACCAATCCTGTGAAAAGGTGAGTGGAATATTTCACCACTGAGTTGTTCTCTAGGGTTTGTAATATCAAAACCCTCAAAACTGTATGCTCAAGAGAATCAACAAGCAAATACCAAATATCCAAGATGAAATGAGAGGCCTGTCCTAGCCTTCTCTTTATACTTCTTTTATGTTTCTTTGTTGAGTTAAGTTAACCCGTAGAGTCAATCTCCTAACTCAACCTCCAACGCTCTATTCCTTCATTGAGTTACTTCTTTACCCTTTTTACCTTTTCCTTAAGTCAACTTTAAATATAACATTAGTTTGGTTGGCTTTTCCCCAACTGTGTGAGACTATGCTCTAGTGGGGATGCCTAGACCACTAAGTCTTCTTAGATATCTTCATCAAGAGGTGGGGGAAATTACACCCTCATACCCATACCTATTGTTCAAATATGATATGGTACCTATATGCCTATTTAGAGGCAAATGATTCCCTTGAGAGTTCATTTGTTGTGGTTCAAGGTGTCGTTTTTGGACCCAAAAACCTAGAAGCTTCCTTTAAGGCCTAAATATTGGGTCCTTTTCTATAACCATATATAGGCTAAATAACCTCATAATTAATTTTCAATACCTCATAATGTTGACTATCCCCATCCTGATACCAAGGATACCCTAGAAAGGTCCTTTGACATGGTTCAACATGTCATTGTTATACCTAGATGCCTAGAAGCTTCCTTTAGCACCTAAGGCCCATGTTTCCTCTCTCAATCATGTCCAAATACCCAAGACCCATAACTAATGCTCAAAATATCCTAACAATGCCCATATCCAGACTTGAAGGTGAAACATCCCCTCAATAGGTCATATATGGTTTTTTAAGGTCTCATTCATGACCCTTGAGCGCTAGAAGCTACCTAAAACCTTGAGAGGTTTGGTGTGGTGGTTTAAGACATCGTGTTTGGCCTCAGATACCTAGAATATTTTTTATTTATCTAAGGCTTGGGTCCCCCCCTAGAAATTTTCAAGTCCTTAAGATCCATATATAATGATGAAAGCCTTGTGAGGGCACTAAAATCATTTCTTAGAAGCAAAGGATACCCTCCAAAGGTCACATGTGGACCTTTGAGGAAATGTTCATGACTTCAGATGTCTCAAAGATTTATTTAGGACCTAAGGCATGGAATTCTTCCCTATATCATTTCTAGAGCCCTCAGACACATTCCTACTACTCAAAACCACCTTGTTACATGAACATCCCTAATCACAGGACAAGGATACCTTCAGGAGGCCATGTGTGTTTGTTCAAGGAATCCTTCTTGGCTCTAGATGGCTAAAAGATTTAGTTAGGGACCAAGGCTCATGTTTCATCCACTCACTATGTTCAGAGCCCTCAAACCCATACCTAATGCTCAAACATGTTAATGGTACATGTATACCTAGTTAGAGGAAAATTATTCCCTTCAAAGGTCATTTGTGGTGGTTCAAGGTGTCATTCTTGGCCCTAGAAACCTAGAATATTCCTTTATGGTCTAATCTTGGGTTTTCCCCCCTAACCATATCTAAGGTCTATAACCTCATTCTTAATGTTCAAAACCTCATAATGTTGACTATCCCCATATAGAGACTAAGGATACACTAGAAAGGTCCTTTGTCATGGTTCAACATGTGTCTATTATCCCTAAATGCTAAGAAGCATCTTTTAGGACCTAAGTCCTGGTTTTCATCTCTTGATTATGTCCAAGAACCCAAGACCCATACCCAATGCTCAAAATATCCTAATGATGCCCATATCCCCACTTCAAGGCCAAAAAACAACTTGAGACATCATGTATGGTGGTTTGAGGTGTCATTCATGACCCTTGAACCCTAGAAGATTCCTAAAACCTCAAGAGGTGGGGTGTGGTGGTTTGAGGTGCCATTTTTTCCCCTGGGTCCTTAGAATATCTATACTTAAAATAAGGTTTAGGTTTCCCCATTTAACCATATCAAGGCCTTGAGACCCATACTTACTTCCCAAAATGTTGTAAGGGCACTAACATCATTTCCTAGAGGCCAATGATACCCTCTGTAGGTCATTTGTGATGCTTCGAGGAATTATTCATGGCTTTGGATGACTCAAATATTTATTTAGGACCGAAGGAATGGAATTATTCCTTATATCATTTACAGGTCCCTAGGACACATAATACTACTCAAAACCATCTAGTGGAACCAACATCCTCAATCATAGGCCAAGGATATGCTTAGGAGGCATTGTGTGGTTTTTCAATGTATCCTTCTTGGCCCTAGATCTCTAGAAGCATCCTTTAGGGCCTAAGGTTCACGTTTCCTCCCATGATCATGTCCAAGGCCTTGAGGTCCATGTTGTATGTGAAGTTATTGTCCCTAAGTGCGTAAAATATTTCTTTAGGGCCTAAGGCTAGGGTTTCCTCCTCCAACCATGTTCAAGGCACCATGACCCAAATCTAGTGTTAAAAACCTTCTAATAAATCTCACATTCCCTCTTAAAGGATAAATATCCCATATGTGGTGGTTCAATTCCTCATTCATGTCCCTTCAGCCTTAGAATTTTCCTTTATGGCTTGAGGCATGAGTTTCCTCCCCTAACCGTGGACTATGAAGCAAGATACATACCTAAATCTCAAAACCTGCTAATGGTGCCATATATGATCTGGGACGGAGATGATACTCTCAAGACATTACATGTGGTGGTTAGAGGTGGTTTTCTTGGGTTTGAATTCCACGAAGATTCATTTATGTCATAATGCTCGATTTTCCTCCCTTAACCATGTCCAATTCCCCACGACAAATACTTGATTCTCAAAAACTTCGAATGGTGTCCATATTGTGACTTGAAGTAAAAATATCCTACAAAGATATCATGTGTGGTGGTTTGAGGACTTATTGAAGGATCTTGAGCGTTGGAACCTACATTTTAGTCATAATGAGAAAGTTTCATCAGTTGACCTTTGTCCAAGTCTTCAGACAAGTGCCTACTTCTGCAAAAGCCCTGATGGTGCCAATATTCCCACTAAGATATAGAGGATACACCTAGTAGTTCATGTGTATGGGTTCGAGGTATTTTTCATGGTTCAATATTTCATGTGAGTTCAAGGTGTTGTTCATGGCCCTCGATGCATGAGTTCAATTTTTTTTCATTGTCCTAGCCTATGGTTTTAGATGTCAGTGCCACTAGGTGATGTTGAGTAGTAGGTATGTGTCTAAAGGTCTTTGGTCAATTCAAGGTTTACAAGGATTTCATTTTATTAGGAATGCATGCACATTCCTAATAACATGTACATGCTCTAGAATCTGTGCACATTATTTTCATTTCAATTTTTTTGGGGGCAAGAGTGACAACTTTAGCATACATATTTTATAATTTGGTTTCCTTATATTTATGTTCTAAGTGACAAACCTGGTATTTTGGGCAAAAAATATATTAAAATATTCATTTTTCTGAATACCTCTCAATAACTCTATATTTGACATTACTTTTTTATAGGTTACACAAATCCATCATTGATGAAACTACCGACACATATGGATTTGACTATCCATATTCCAAATGTATAAAATAAATTAAAATAATATTGTTTAGTATGTTTAATATATTTATGTCTTGAGGTATATCAGGGTCCTAAAATACATACCTCTTTTATTCATGCTATAATGTTTTATCACCTTGACCATTTGTAAAATAAGTTATACATCACACTAGTACAAACTAAGATCTACAATCTAAAAAAAATAAAAATTGTTTGATAATGTTAAGACCTTCATACCCTTCACTAATGCAAGACCTTGTAAATTCAAGGACATAATGACTTTCATAATTTTTAAAAATTATAAAATTAAATAGAAGTTGTAAACGAGATATATAAAAATATATATATTTAACATTTATAAATTTACTATTTGTTGTCTTATTCAAATTTACAAAAATGAGTATAAATAAACGTACATGAGTACAACCACATCTAAAAAGATGTGAATTTACATTAAAAGTAATAATTATTACATCAATTATTTAATTAATAATTAATGGCATTGTAGTATACACAAGGTATATTACATGTCAACCCTCCTGAAAAAATAAGCTTAGTCCTAGAAGCATAGGTAAAGATGAATATTTTTTCCAAGTCAGTAGGTACTCTACAAAATAGCTTTCACATCCTTGAAAGTTTGTCTTTTGTATGTTCCTTAATTATTTCAAGGTAGCCTGAATGCTCATTTTCAAGAAATTGATTCTAGACACAGGAAGGTAGCTCATTTTTCACAATATCCAATAACTTTTGTTGGTCAATTGAGTGTAAATAATGGGCACTTATGTCCTCACATTTCAAAATTTCTTCCACCTTCAACAAATAATCATTATCCTCAAACTTTATTATAGAGATGCAATCTTCAAATGTTAGACATCTCTATGAAACCAAAAAATCGACAACAAACTTCATAAATTGTCAAGCCTAACCACCCCATGTATACTTGATTGTTGCAATGCATTCTTTTGATTTGGAAAGAAAAGAATTTTATTCAACTGAAGTCTTGTCTAAGAGACCTTAAACTTCAGACCTTTCCCAGACAGTGGTGAAAATTCGGTAGAAATGAGTGAAGCATACACATGGGTGGATTATTTTCAGGGGGATGTTGTGATGATCCATAGTTCTTAGTCAGTTAAGGGATAAACATTTGGGTGTTTCACTTGGTTCACAAAGTTCCAGATTCTAGCAATGGCTTCTAGAAGTAGACACACCTTGAATCTACATACATCTTGCCATTGACATTGTCCAGAGCATTTAAAAAAAAATCAACCTCATTGTTCCAGAAGGAGTCACCAAATACTTGTTGGGTATCTAAGCTCACAGTATATTGTATTACCTCAACCTATAAACGTGCGTTGATTGCAAAGGTTGTTGATGCCGCCATTTTTTCCTTTTCGTGTCAAATATTCCAATCCCAATAGAGGAATTGTCTTCTAAGATTAATATTATCATTAAATTCATCATTCATTGTAGTCATATTTCCTTGGATCCCAAACGAGGCTCCCATGAGGGATAATTTCTTTAGAAGATCACATCCTAGAGCACCATCCCCCATAAGAAATAATTCTGCATCTTCCAACTTTTTATGTGTCTCTTTTCCAAATACAGAAATTTGAGGATCATATTGATGATTTAGATTCCTTGCATCCTCTGTCCCAAGGGGTTCTATAGGAAGATATTCCAATGAATGAAAATAGAAGAATTGGAAAAGTGGATGAAACTTTCTAGAACATGCTTTCACGATTACCTTCCCAATGATTCCACCAAACATAGTTGCCATGGGATTCAACATTGCATGAGAACCACTTGCAAAATGCTTGAACAAATTTACATTTTCATTAATGGAATCAACATCCAACATGATCAAGCATTTTTCACTGTCATTTAAATCCTTTTCCACATCCACAAATCTATTAGCATATTCCTCCAAAGCAGCACGAGGGAAACACCCAAATTGATGAACAAATTTGTCTAGTGCTCATAAAGACAAGTGTAGAATTGTAGGGTAATCAAACTTGGATAAATCGTTGAGAGAAACTCACAGGGGTTTTCAATTTCTTCCTCCCGTGGCTTAAAATTTAAGATCCTGGGTTTCTTAACCTGAGTGACTATGCCACCCTTCTCATAGGATCCAAAATTAGTGGTGTCTTCCTGTAGGTTGAAAGAATATGGTATAGCATTCATTACTTTTATTGTCTTGTCATCATTAAGCTCACTCATACCTTCAGCTTCAAAGAAAACAATGAAATCCCCATCCTTGAATTGGATCATCCCATCATCATCCGTACTAAATTTTCCACGTGGACCAAAAACAATCAATTTTGGGATGTGTTCAACATCGAAAATCTGAAATATATCCTTAGTTTTATTTTGCAAAGGGAAACCCAAACATGGAAAGTTGCATCTGGTATCACATTCAAAATCTTTAAAATTTTATGTTTCCCCTTTATCACCGATTAAAAAAACCTCAAATAATTCTCCTCTTTCCTTCATCTCCTTGTATACTTGAGTAACCTTCAGAGTGAACTGAAAGTAAGAATTGTAGTATTGATTGATAAACAAAAACAAAGAAACTTCCTTCTCCAAAAGTTCATAAATTGGGACTGGAATCTTTACACGTCTAACACTATCCCCATCATTAAACTCTATTACAAAATCACCTTCATCATAAACCAAGAGGGACTCTAGATTTTTTGCTCATAATATTTTTTTTTCTTCCTCTTCAATTTCCTTTGTTATTTCCTGTGTGAACGGGCAAGTTCGCATTTTGTGTTCTCAAATCAAGTCCACTGCCTTCATCTACAATTTTTTCCCATATAGCCCTATAAATATCAAGGTGGAGATAGACTGAAAATGAAAGTGTCGAGACAATTCACACTGATCCCTATCTCCAAATGACAGATCCAACCTTGACATGCTTGCATGATACTTTTTGAAGTTTTGTTCTGCGCGGTCAAGGTGGATGAACACAATCTCAAATTCCTCTCCTTTCCTCATGAGATCATTGTAAATATTGACAAACTATGTAGTGAACTCATTACAGGGACCACACTAAAGCACTAAGAAATATAGAAAATGTTGAAGGCTAAAGCCTCCACAAGAAAATGCAGACTGCCTGATCGACAACATTCCTAATAGAAATCGAATGATGTTGATATGAAACTAAAACTCTAACAACTCCTCGCCTTCCCAGCAAGAGGAGAAAAAAGAAAAAGAAGTGTGCAATGCAGAAGTATTGCATGCAAAGAAGGCAGAGGTGGAACGTCATGATGTTAAAAGAAGCCACAAGGAACAAGGGGGAGAAGGAAAGAAACTAAAAGGTAGGAATGACACAACAACCCTAAAAGAAAACTTGGCTTGGGTTCAATGGTGCATGGAAATGCATTGTCTATTATTCCAATACGATATCGATATCCAACAATATTGTTATCTCTTAGAAGAAGAGTTTTTCACCAAATTTAAGGAGGAAACCACTGTGACGAAGAGAGCGAAGGAAGAAATTTAACGGATTTTTGTTTTTCCATGTTTACATTGCCACTAACACATCATGAGATACCATCATTACCTTGCACCCACTCTTATCTTAGGAGGAAATGTCACCAACTAGATGTGTATAGAGGACATTGCTCCCATGTATCATAGGATATTCTACTCTATTTATCTTAGTAGAAGGCCACCTCTGAGATGGGGCTATGATTCCACAAGGAAAAATGGATCCTATGGATAGATAAATTCCCTCACATAACCTAATACCCAGTAATTAACAACATACAAACTCCTACATATTTTTCAACAACCCAACTCTCTTCCCTATCCTACACAACCCAAGGGATGGGATCCCCTTCTCTACCATGTAGTCCCTTAGGAAATCCTCACCCTCTCCAAGGCTCAAGTGAAAACTATATAGTAATTTCAATGATGAGGGATCCAATAAATATTGTTGTATATAAATTCACAGTCACAACAATCCCATGCTCATGCCTATAGGCAATTTCATATCATATTAACATTATAGGTATCCCCAACCTTCTATCATAGGAATAAAAATATAATTACTAGTAAGTAATTCCTCTCAATCCTTATGTTCTCCATTCAAATGGTGTTAGTTTCGTACAAGATAATGGTGGACTCCTGTAGGAAAGAGATTGAAAAAGGTTGAAAATGATCAAGTAGAAATTCTCAAATTCCCCAAACCAATGGAATTAGTATGCATGTTTTGAACTTTCCACTTGGAAACCATGAAAATCCACCTAAATACTTAGAATGCATCCCCAGATTGATTTTTCCTTTAGCACACTTTAAGCTAAGAGGACTTTGGTTAAATTAAAATAGTTCATATTTCATGCTTTGGTCCCCTTAAGCTCCTCTCCCATTTATAACAAATAATACATCTTTAAGCTTTGGTCGACCACTGGAATATTTCAATCAAACGAAAGGATAAGTTGAGTAGGTAGTCAAGTTGGTCAACCATCAAGTTAATTATACAAGTTTAATATGTCATTATATTGCAAAGACCAGTTGACTAGGAATTCGAGTTATTCAACCATTGGGTCGGGTCAACCAATGTAGTATCTCAATTTCCCTCTTGTGGAATCATATCCCGCCAATGTTACCATACCTCTCATATCACAAATAATGATGTGTTTTTATTAATAAATATGATTAAAAAAATACATAGATCATCTCTCAGTTGTCCTATCTAGCTCACACCATAAATTATATATGTACAATTACAATACAATTCTCGGGGATTAAAACTAAGTTGTGATAAGCATGGACCCTCTTGTATGTTGTAAGATATTTTACTTCAACATATGAAAGGAAATATTAACTCTATACTAAATACTAAGTTGCAAAGTTTGATTGACTCTTTTCAACAACAAAATGAAGTTACATGGTAAAATTTTATATTGAAATTGAGGATTAACTAGCATTTTCTAAGTTTTAAAAGTAGGCCTTAAAAATGTATAGCACCAACTAAGATCATGATATTTCTAATTTTATCATAGTTCATTCCTTATATTATAAGAATATGCCATAGGATCCATATATATATATATATATATATATATATATATATATATAAAATAAATTGTGCTTATATTAATATATGAAAAAACATTTAAGACAATTATAGAGTACAAGAAAGAAATGGCTCATTTCTACCTAAATGATAGTAATAATTCCCCTAGATTAGATCGAGGCTTAGGATCACAATTTATTGCATCTCTCCTAATGAGAGTGTCTTCAATTCAGAATGATAAGAAAATATGAATTGGTTATTAGGTAGATCACTTGCCTAAATATTATTTGAAAGACAATCTTGATAGATAGATACATATTTTTTTCTCAAAATGACCCGAGATCATAGATCTAAAGGAAAAAGAGTTATAAATTGAGGCGAGACCTTTCTAGGTCTACAAATAGATATCCCCATACATAAATTCCTTCTAAGTGAATGCATGACCATGTATTAGATTGAAGAGAAGGGTGAAAGTAGTATAAAACAAAGGCCTTAGAGCCTAAGGATATCTTAATACAATGGAATATCCCTATATTGGGATATCAATGCACTTGTTTGCTTATTTTTTATGTTATTTTTGTGACTTGCGGACTTATAAGAGTTTTTCCCTATCTTCGTAATATGGATAGAAATAAAAAGGGGTACTAAAAATTCCATGAAAAATGTGGATACATAGGACATCTAGTAAAATTAAGGCTTTTTTATTTATTTTCTTTTTAAATTATGAGGAGGGTTATGATGTTGAATATTGATTAGGGTTTGCTGCAAATACCATCCTTCCATCGCAATCATAAAGTTCACCTCTGGATCCTTCTTATCCTGGCCACAATCATGGTGGGCACTGACGAGGGGGTGCAAACCCCCTCATATCGAAATGTATTTGTGAACGATAACGATCGATCGAGTGGGTAGAAGTTGTCATTTGAGTAGCCACCAGTAACACTGAATAACATGGATAGAGCAGAATCCATCAAGGGAAAAGTTGTAGATCTGGGTCCAGAAGCCTCCCATACAAATGTGGCTCGGGCTTGGGAGCCTGGAATCCCCCACAAGAAACTATGGTGCCTTGGTATGTATTTTAATCACATGGGATAGGAGAGCACACTAAGTATATGAGATATCATGAACTCATTGGAAATTTCTTATGTTTATGTCCCTCGAAAAGGGATTTGGTTTGATGGATCAAAACCTGGTGTAAACCAAAAGGACACTTTGATATCCAACTTAGATCGAAGGGTTTTTTCACAATAATATTCCATAACCTAGAACATCTAGATCAAGTATTCGATAACAAACCTTATTTTTTCAAATCAGTTGGCTTATAATTACGGTTCTCGATAGAGTGCTTCAATCCAGAAAAAGAGGATTTTACACATGCCCTAGTTTTGATCGGTTTCTACTCTCTACACCAGAATTATGGTTGAAAGAAATCTTGGAGGGAATAGGCAATTACATCGGGTAATTTTGTGAAAATAGTTGATGTTACTAAATAGGGGAGATATACCTCATATGCTTGAATTTTCATCTGCATGAACATAGCTAAGCCTCTTCCAAGCCCCATTTTCCTTGAGAATGAAGAAAATGAAGGGGTCTAGATGACTGACTAGGAGCATATTCCATTTCGATGTTGAAAATATCATGAGAACGTACACTTATTCATGTATTGTCCCCTAAATGCTCCTTCAAATCTAGATCCATCTACATTGACGAAGAACAAGGATGGTTTTACATACGTCTTGGGAGGACGACAATAAGAACCAAAAAATATAGCTACTCATTAGGTAAAAAAATATTATACCAAAAAATCATCTGAAATATTTAATAAAACTCAGGAAGATCAAGAAATGGAGGAGGAAGGCATAGGCCCACCAAAGGCAGAAATACCAAAATCTAGAACCCCCCATTAGGAGTCGGTCCTATAAAAAATCATCCCATCCTCAGGCTCTATCCCCCTGACCGTAGAGCATATGCCAGAGGAAAGAGGAGAGATGGATATTGAACATGATGAGAAAGACCTAGTTGGAATATATATGGCAAGTCTGGAAGAAGAATACCAAAAATAAGAACTTCACACCCTCCCTCCTGAGAAACTATGAAAGGTGCACAAGGTATACCTTGACTCTACAGTAGGTGCAACATCCAAATTTCAGTGGGGAATAGGTTTTTAGAATAAATCATCTTAGGAATCAAGAAAACAAGTTCAAGATGAAAAACAAAGGGGCATAAAGTCCACTCAAAAATTAATATAGGTAGTTTCCCCCTTTATGGTAAAATTTATTAGATCCAGCTGATCACCAATAGTTTCCATCATATCCCCCCTCACTCTTCCTCATGAATATTGTCTCTTGGAAAATATGAGGTCTAAATGGAAGAACTAAACAAAGACTTATTTAAATAGGATAATGGCAGAAAACCCAAACATTGTTTTTCTTCCGAAAACTAAATGTATGACCTAAAGGCCAACTCAATATTGGCAAGATGTTGAAGACAAGGCCAATATGTATGTACAGATGCATGAGGCTCATCAGGAATCTTGGATATCCTATGGAATCTATATACACTCATTCTATCCAATTTTGTTTCTACTGAATAGACTATATAAGCTTCATATATATCCATAGGCTCTAAGAAGGAAGGATTTGTCACTAATGTTTATCGACCCCATTCACCCCCTAACAAAGCCTCCTTTTTACACAACATAGAAGGGATAAGGAAAATCATCCAAGATAGGCATTGGATACTGGGGGAGGACTTCAACGTTATATTATCACTCGCTAAAAAATGAGGGGGGAATTTCCATCTAGAATATGACAGCATGGGTTTTCAGAACCTTATAGACCTTACAGGGTTGGTGGACCTGGAAGCGGTCAAAGAATATTATTCCTAGAGAAACAAGAGGTATGGATCGTATCAAATATCATGTCTCATAGATTGATTCTTTATCTCAAAATCATTGATAATGGAAGGGTTGGCCATGGAATCGATCTTCCTATCACTAGTTGTGTCCGACCACTAGCCCATCCAATTATGGATAGACATTACCAGTTCCCCTAAACAAAAATTATTCCGGTTTGAAAATTTTTGGCTTCAACATCCAAATTTCCAAGAAAAAGTCAATCTTTTGTGGGTTGAATTCACCATCTCTTAGGGATCGCTAATGTATAGATTCCAACAGAAATTAAAGAACTTTAAACAACAGATCAAGGACTAGAACAAGAACATTTTTGGAAATAAATTTGAGCACCAAAAATACATGGAGCAAAGAATGAACCAAATACAATAGGAAATCATAACTCAGGGAAGAACGAAGTAGTTAAAAGAAGAAGAGTCCCAAATCCAAAAATAGTTGGAAGAAAGGTATGTTGACGAAAAAGTCTAATGGATGCAAAAATATAGGATTTAATGGATCAAAGAGGGGGAAACGAACTCAAGATTATTTCATCTCTTAGTGATCCAGAGGTGCCACATCAACCGAATCACAAAATTGGAAGGAGAAGTAGGTGATTTAATCATGGACCGTGAGGGTATAGAATGGGAACTTGTCAATTTCTATCAAAATATTCTCTTGGAAGCTTTCCTTGACTGAATGCCATCCATTGAGAAGATCATTCAACACATCCCTTATATGATCTTAGTTGAACATAATGAATCCATTATTAGGCCTATATCATTGGAATAAGTGGATCAAGATATCAAAAAAATTCCCACGAGAAATCTCCAGGTCCAGACAAGTTTACAACAAAATTCTCTCATCATTATTGACATCTAGTTCATGAAGAGGTTAGGCAATTGATTGAAGACTTTCACTGCACTCTCAATGTACTTTTGATGCTAAATTACACCTTCCTAACTCTCATCCCAAAAGCAACAAGAGGTTTGCATCCAAAGAAATTCTGACCCATTGTGCTCTGCAATGTCAGCTACAATATCATCACTAAGGTAATCACACTCCATCTTAAACCTCTTCTTCCTTTCATGATTTATAATGAAAAATTAGGATATGTAGAAGGGATTCAAATCATGGACAATGTCATCCTGTCTCATGAAGTAATACACTCCCTCAAATCATCTACAATCCCACGTATGATCATTAAACTAGACCTCTCCAAGGCTTTTGATAAATTAAGTTGTCACTACATAAAATTGCTTCTCCTTGCCTTTGGATTCTGCCAAGAATGAGTGAAATGGATTATGGCTCTCACTTCCTCATCCTTCTTCTATATATTAGTCAATGGTGTCCCCTCAAAAAACTTATCCTCTTCTAGAGGTATCCAACAAGGTGATCCCCTCTCTCCCTTCCTCTTTGTCATAATGGATGAGGGTCTTAGTCGCTATATCAAAGCTGCAATTTAGGAAGGATCACTCCAAGGCCTCCCCCTCCACGGTATGGATCCCCCTATTTCAAATAGCCAATTCGTGGATGATACAATGATGATGGGTGCTCCAGCTATTAGAGAAGCACGAATCATTCTCTGCATTGTTAATGACATTTATGAGGCCTTTGGAACCTCCATCAATGCTGAGAAGTCATAGATTTTCATTTTCAATACCCCCTAAAAAATCCAAGTCCATATCACTCACATTTTTGGATTTAACATGATCTCCCTTCTGTCCAAATACTTAGGGATCCCTTGCATTGAAAATTCCCTTTGCAACAGCTCTTGGGAATATCCCCTTGCCTCTTTGAAAAAATGTCTCAATTCTTTGACTTTTCGCTCCATGAATTTCATTGGTCGTCTTGTCCTTCTTAAATAAGTCATGCAAGATATCCCCATCTATATTTTCTCCACTCTTGCTTCCCCCAAATTTGTACTTAATACCATCAAAGATATTCAGTCAAAATTCCTCTGGCAAGATACCAAAGAAGGGTGCAAATGGGACCTTGTCAACTGGGGGGACCTATGCAAGCCAAAACTAGTTGGTGTATTAGGACTAAGAGATCCATAGTTGTTCAATCAAATCATGGGAGCCAAAATTTGGTGGAGATAGCTGAAAAATACCAAGGATCTTTGGGCCACATAAACATACTCCAGATTTGGTAGAGGCACAGTTGATAAGATGGAACAATCATCAAAATGAATCCCTCATATGGAATGCAACATGGTAGAACCGAATGATAGTTTAAGATCATTCTTTTTGGGAGATAAGGGATGGTCGTGATGGTGTTTTTGGGAGGACCCATGGTAGTAGATGGCCCCCTTGGTTATGCATGCAACTCGGTCCAACTAAAAGGGTCGTCGACTTTTGGAAGAGAATCCCTTCCCCAACCTGATGGCGTGAATGTAAAATTTCACATACAGACCTTCAGGTCGCATTAGGTTTTTATTTAGGGCCTTGGAAAGATGAAGAGATCCTTAGGAAAATCCGAATAAGGCAAGGTCCAAACATCCTTAGATGGGGCCACACTTGCAAAGGAATCTTCAATATTAAAGAAGCCTATAGTCTCGCAGCCCAATTCCATCAAATGGCCAAGGGAAGTATATGGAGCAACATATGGATGACTAACCTATGGAAAAAAATAAACACTTTCCTCTATTTAGTGGCTCATAGACGCATCTTAACATGGGGCAAACTTAAAAAAAAAGAGGATTCATTGGGCCTTCCATCTTCCCCTTGTGTAGGAAATATGAAGATACCATGGAACACCTACTAAAACAATGTCATTTCAGTTCAAACATTTGGGATCAAGAAGCTCAAGTGATGTGCACCTCAGACCCTCATAGAGAAAGTATCCCCAACACAATATGCAATTGGCCTCTCTCGACCTTAAAAAATCTTATCCTTAAAATAAGTTGGCACCTCTTGCTAGGTTTCATTCTATGGAATATCTTGGAGGAGAGAAATAGAATAATTTTTCGTTCACTCTCCACTCCTTGGAATGCCATCTGGCATAAAATTCATCAAAACATCATGGAAACTATTAGGAAAAGGAAATGGTTAGCTGACAAAATGAACTGGGACCTCAACGAACATGCCATATTGAACCAATGGGATCTATGTCTTGCTCCATATCTCAATCCACCTCAACCATCTATTCCAGTTTGAAGAAGCTCATACAAATGGTATTGTCCTCCCTCTTGCTTCATCAAATTAAATTTTGATGGAGCTTCCAAGGGGAATCTTAGTCCTGCGATCTTTGGAGTATCCTTTCATGATGCTCAGGGACACCTCTGTCACATCCTGGCGAGTAATCTTGGGCATGATTCCAACAACTTTCTTGAATTATGGGCTCTTACGAGTGGAATCCAAGCATTTATCTAGCTTGGATTTCGTCAATTAATTGTTGAAGGGGACTCTCAAATTATAGTTGGCATGCTAGCTAAAATCCTAAATGCCTTAGAGTTAGCCAAAATTTTGCCCAGATGGAGGCTTCTAAGTGGCTTGGAATTTATGAAGAATCTTCTTTCTCCTCGCATGGTCCTCACCATAATTGATCAAAAAGAGGGTGATCTAAGTTGCATCTCTACTAAATTCTCAGTGCACCCCCCTGTTTCGAGAATGCGCAACCCTGGAAACATAGGATGAATCCTCCCCATATGGGGTGCTATCAACCAACTCATGATTAAACACGTGGTTAGAATGAGCCCTGCTGGGTGTCCACTCAAGGAATGTTGTGGGCATGTGGAAGGGATGTCTCATTTATATACCTATAGATTCATTACTCCAGATCCATGCTCATATCAGGCGACGATAACCACAACGAGGTTTTGTGGTGTAAGGGGAGTAAATTGTAGTTGCTCCCTGAACATTCCATCCATTGTGGTCATCTATCAACATTTATGGACCATCAGATTGGATAAGATGGCTATGTAGGACTATACTCATGCAATGTTGATGGTTTATCAGCTCATTGTCATTTGATCTAGGAGAATGCTCGATTCATGCTCTCTACAATCCTCTCCTAGTGTGTTTTTCTTCTCTTTGTTCACAATGTTGAGGGTCCGGGAGAGAGGGCGGTATTGTAGAGTAGGTGGCTCCCAACAACAGTCGCCTATGCACTAGTCATTCGAAAGGAATCAAAGCATAAATGAGGAATAGAGGGAAAACACTCCATTTCCTCCCCTTGAAGTCCCCTTTCACAATTCCCCACATGTTAATGAAATCTTGGAATGCGGTTATTATGTCGAATGGGTTGAGGATGAGGGTATAACCTGTCCCCACTTGAGGAGGCATTTAATAGAATTTGAAGGATCGTGTAGGTAAAGTTTCTTCCATCGAGGAATTACTTCTTCTCCACAGAGGCATTTTGAATCGGAAGAGCATAGCCCAGACATAGAACCCGGGGGAAGAATTGATGGAAGAATAATTGCAATTCATCTTCAATGTACACAGAGAGATGGTGGACATGAATTATAAAATGGACCAATTGGAAGCTAAAATATTGTTGTTTCTCAATCAACAAACCTTCCAGATGTTGAACTGGAGGGAACAAGCTCAGTTCTCACTATAGAGGCCTTCCATGGATGCCTCGATCTGGCTCCCATTCAGTGACCAGTTTCCTCCATAAAAATTTTGCAACACATGATGTATTGGCGATATTTTTGCAGTTTATTAGTCCTTATGATTTTAATCTTCTCTATTTTGAAGTTTAAGTATAGTTATCTTTTAGTTATTTTAGCATCCAGATACAGAACAATAGCCTTGCTAAGAAGGATAGTTTGTTTCTTTTTTACTCACATGTGGGCTTGAGTTGGTTTCCATCTATGGCGATCTACTCAAACTCATGAAGACTGCATTTACTCATTGGAGGGTTTATAGAAGGCAATATCATTCTTACTTACAAAAAAATGTTTTATTTTAATTGGAAATGTGTATTGGGAGGGGGTTCAACAAAAATATTTTGGAAGATATTTTTTAAATTCTAGTGAAATTAGGGAAATTCTTTAATATCCCACAAAAAATGTGTTATGTCACAAGTTCACTGAGTTAAGTCCCCATGTTGGTCAACATAAAAATGTTTACACTTGGGCAACATGAACTCATTTATCTTTAGAAAGACGTATTGAACGCTAATGAAATTAATCTTTTATTTATAGGTGAAGATCTTATTATAGAAAAAACATCCATAACCTACAAAGTTTTATGGGAATGACAAATTCTTGTCAAAAAACATTACACAACTTTCAATCCATTGAACCACAACCACATCTAATGTAGTTAGGAAACCACACAACCAGAAGTTCTTAAAACTCATTACACAACTTTCAATCCATTGAACCACAACCACATATAGTGTTAGGAAACCACACAATGAGAAATGTTTAAGTACATCAAGCACTATGCAATAGCTATTTTTTTTTTTTTTTGTCACATTACTGACATTTAGGAACACTTCAAAATCAATGTGGATGCTTTTGAATATGCCATGGGAATGTAGTTTGATGCAACACTAATGCTTTGTTACATACCACTATGATACTTTTTTAGATGTTCTTACTTAGTTTATATTAATGAGATATATTGGGGGTGCAATATCCTATGTATCGATTACATCAATTTTTTAAGTAAGATATTGTTGCACACAATGATTATAAACATCTTTAATCCCTCTAGAAATCGAAAAACATCAAGAATGCATGCCATGTGAAGGGGACTACAATATTTTAAGGTAATGTTGAAGGGTAAAAAGATAATTTGTCAAACAATATTTCAAAGTTCCTTTCGAGTCCTTTAGTAGTTGCATTGATAGTGTTTGTGTATATTTTAACAATATGAAGTTTAACACTTTCGAGAAAGCTTACAAAGAGTGTCTAGGATTCACATAAATATACTAAATCTTGCTAAAATATAATATTATTAAATGATCAACTTTGTGATTACATGATAAAGGACAAGAATCTATATAGATTCAATCCTATTTAAATTTTCCATGGATGTAACATCGCTATTGTGTGAGGTGTACTATTTCAAGGTAGTAGGACATTGTTGTGTGTGAGAAAAAAAACTATTGATTTGTACAATTATTTATACTATCCAAGATTGGTATAGATGGTGGAATAATTTATACATATTTTTTTTCTCTATATGATATATATTCTAGTGAACTAAGCACGAACTAAGTTGGGTAACTATAATCAATTATATACCCAAGCTAACCACAAGATTCCATTTCAATTGACTATCTAAGAGGTTTACTAACCATTAAAGTGGGTAATTCTTACCTCGTGGTAGCAATGAATCACTTTAACAAAATGGTTATCATGATACCTTACAAGAAGATTTTACAAATGTGAAAGACAACAAGGTTATTTTTTTGACAAAGTGTGGGTGCACTTTGGTATACCATCATTAGTCATCTTCAATAGAAAAAACTATGAGGATTGATCAATACCCACATATTAAAGAGAAGTAGTACATTACATCCATAGGTAGATAGTCCAAATGATGTAGTGAAGGATAAATCACACTAGAATTATTGATATTTTTTATAGTTGACATCTAAAAACTATGGGTAACAATATCCCTTTTGTGCACCACAACTATAATCATGTTGTCCACAAGACTCTGAACACTACATCTTTTGAGCAATTCAATTCCATCGGCAACAATAAAAAAGATCATGATAAAATTTTAGAGTCTTTACAAAAGTGTCAGTAAAAGCACAATGACATACCTAATCAACACCATGTGCATGTCACTAATTTTTCATATGAGAAATAGTATGATCTTATCTTCAAAGAGATTGGTTCAAGGAGAAAGAATACAATTTTATCTTTAAAAATATTGCTTCAAGGAAAAAGAGTATTGTTTTATCTTCAAAAATATTTCTTTTATCTTCAAAAATATTGCTTGAAGGAGAAAGAATAGGAGCTCAATCCATTTCCATATTTCCCCTTATCTTTAAAGAGAGTGCTTGGAGGAGAAACAGTATGAGCTCATGAGACTTAGATATGACCCCTACATCATCAATGTGCAATGCGCATATTAGACAAAAGAAGTTTAAATTGGATTTAGTTATATGCATGAGAATACATCCATTATTGAACACAAATTACTTGAATCTATGGTTCATCAATGTTATAGAAGCTTGTAGAAAAGTCTATCATGGAAAATACTAAGAAGCTTATGGTTAAAGTAAAAATAAAATTTTGTATGGTAATGAGTGGGAAATTAGATAATTAAAAATATTTTTCAACATTAAATTAGAAAAATAATATGCAACCCATTTCAGGGTTCATATTGATAGCTATTAAATTAAATCATAAACAGTTAAAAAGACATTGTTATATTTTGATAATCATAAGACCATTATTATACTTTAACAATCATAGGTTTTAACAATTTATGAAATAGTAGTTAGAGACAAAGAAATCCACAACTCCTAAACAAAGAATATTGATCAAATAAAACTAAATGAGCATTAAAACATAGCAATTTTCCCAGCATATTTTTCCAAGATTGTTGGAACTATAAATTTGAGTGGTTGAGTTTGTATAATCCAAATGCCCCATGGGTTTGTCAAGACACCAATTGAGTTTGTATAATCCAAGTGTCATGGTTTTGGCTAGAGTTTGAAGCGATTTTGAGGAGCCTCTTATCATCCATGTTACCCATATTGTTTATCTTGTTCTTGTAAGTTAAGTATCTAATCATGACAATTCTCACAATGACGAAAAAACTTATTTCTTTAAAGATGATAGGATAAGATGTATTGTCCTTAATTTTAAAATTATAAATTATAAAATTCTTTTGTAATCTATTATTTTTTTCTCTAGTATTCTACATATTTATATATATATACACTCCAACTCCAAACTTCACACTCCCTCTTTTAATAAATAATACTATATCATGGAAATGCTAAATTGATTGTCGTGTACAATCCAATGCGATTAGAAAACTTGGTTACAAGTTGGCAGACCGACTTAGTCACGTCATCAAAGACGGCACGAAAAATTAAC
>JZKD02S1649179.1:572042-587021 GCA_000966675.3 Picea glauca | reverse complement strand
CTCACACTTAAATTCGTTATTATTCCCTTCAATCAGGCGGGCTCTAAGAGGAATTAGTAGATCGATCAGTAGCGAGCAGTGTATTAATTATTTTACAGAGAGAAAAGCTTGAAAGCAGGAAATAAGAATCAATGGGTAATCATCTGTGCTATGCTAAACCGTCCGGAACCACCGCGGCAGCGACAGTTATACGGTGGAACGATGGTGGCATTGAAATTTTTTGGGAGGCAATTAAAGTGGGAGAGCTGATGGTGGACAATCCCCAACAATTCGTGTGCAATTTCAGTGATCTCCAAGCAGGGCATCGCATCGCACCACTCCGTGCTGAGGAGGATTTGGCGGTCGGCTGCGTCTATGTTCTTTTCCCTATGCAAAAATATTTGCGCTGTGTACTATCGCCTTCTGACATGGCCGCGCTTAATTTGTTAGCATTCCGATGCAACTCCGCCCATAGAAAGAAGTCCTGTAACTCTAGAGTCTTTCCAGCAGTTGGGACTGGCCATTTATCTGAATTTTCTTCAAAGAATGGCAGTGCCGAGAGAACAGATCAATTACAAACAAAATTAACAGATCGGTGTGTGGTGCCTAAGTTGGAATTAAATGGAGATGAAGACCAGACGACAGAGTTGGGGTTGGGGTTGAGCCAGCAGAGGATACGCGGTTTAAAGTACTGGAAACCAGTGCTGGAGACGATAAAGGAGTCCCCGCGTGTTCGCAAACCCTAAAATCGTGGAAGGTCCCACAGAGCACTGAATTGGCTTAAAGTTGTTTTGGTGATTGATGTACAAATTTCAAGTCAATTTAACATTAACATTTGATATTTACGAAATTTTCATCCAGTTACATTGCATATTAGAAATTATGGAGAAAAGATTCTAATTAGGAAACGGTAATTACGGTTTTGGATAGATTGCCTCAATACAGAAAAGAGGATTTTACACATGCCCTAGTTTTGATCCGTCTCTACACTCTGCAACAAGAATTATGGATGAAAGAAATTTTGGAGGGAACAAGAAATTACATTGGGTAATTTTGTGAAAATAGATGATGTTATTAAACATGGGATATATACCTCATATGATTGAATTTGCATCTGGATGAACATATATAAGCCTCTTCCCGGCCCCATTTTCCTTAAGAATGAAGACAATGAATGGGTCTAGATGATTCACTAGGAGCATATTCCTTTTTGATGTTGAAAATATCATGAGAACGAACACTTATTCATGTATCATTCTTTTGTTGGAGTTACTTCACACACACCTATGATTTATTTTTTCTAAGGGTTTTCCTTGTTTATTAGTTATAATTAGTCATTATCTAGTCTCCTATAATTTAGGGGAGAATATTCCACTTGGAGAATATTCTCATCATTGACACATCAGTTTGACTAGTTGAGTTGAGTCTAGATGTTGCATTGGTTTTGTCAGCATGAAACATTGGGATCATCATCGTGATAAAGCACACTTTCCTTGGGATCATCACCATAATAGTGCATTACCATTGATTCATTGATTTACTTCTCACTCCTCCTCACTACACTCTTTTTAGTCAGTTAACTGAAGAATGGTTTACTAGTTAACTCAGCTAGGTGGCAATTCACTCCCGTAACTGCCTGAGAGACTAGAATAGGTGGCAGTTCACTCTCGTAGCTACTGGTATATGTCTAGATCACTCTAGACCACCACTATGGCGCAATGGTTCTCCTCTAGTGGGCATTCATTGAGCTATACATACTATATCCTCTGCAAATTATTCATTATTCATTACGGTTAATGAGAATTCTTCCATTCTCTCTCTTGCTTATTCTTTCTCAATTTCTCTCTAAAAATGTGTGTGGTATTTTCTAGCTAGATCTATTCTATGTAGGTTCAACACATTTACATGGTATCAGAGCTGACAGACTGCTAAGCAAAAGCTACACCAAAATGTTTTGTAGGTACAAAGATTGAAGACAATGGAAAGATGGATTTCCAAAAAGAATTCATCCTTACACCTTCCAACTACTTTGCATGGAAGGAGAAAATAGTCATACATCTCCGAACCAAAGGATTGTAAAGGTTAACCTTGAATATAGACAAAAAAACGACATCAACCATAGAAAAATCCAAGTACTTAAATCGAATGGATGAAGCATTCAGAACAATTTGCAGTCTTATTTCTCTCAATCTCCTTTTTTATATATCTTCATGTACGACTCCCAATGAAGCCTGGACTACCTTGGAAGGGATATTTGGAAAATAGGATGAGATGACGGGACACATGCTGGAGGTGGAATTGATCACATTAGATCCAAAAATCTTCGACAATAACAAAGATTTATTTACAAAATTCAAGGATTTATTGTCGCAACTCAAAGCTTGTAGGGTTGATAAATTTGAGGAGAAAAAAATGGTTCTCACCATTCTCTGCAAACTTGGTCCTGAATTCTCTGTGTTCATTTCCACATTCCATTCAGTCATATTCACCTCCGGAGCCACCTGTAATATGCCTTCTTTTGAGGACTTTATCGAATCCCTGACATAAGAGCAAACCAAGCTCATCAACATGGGAAAAATCAAAGGCCCAAAGGCGCATGCACTTACTATGCAAGATGACAGCCATCAATATTAGAAATCTAAAGATAAACACAACAGTAAAGCTCATGCACATCTGAAGAAGGAATCGTATACAAAACCCTTCATCGATGCCTTCGGATCTAAAGTGGGGAAGGGAAGAAAAGGGGAGAAATGCACATATTGTCACAAAGGATTCCATCCAGAATCCGCATGCATGCAAAAAAAAATAGATCTAATGTCTCAAATACTTAAGAAAAACAACCTTGGATATCACATCCTCGAGGGTGCCAAGAAGAAGAATCCAAAAGGTCATAATCCCAAGAAAGACAATTTTAGCCATGCCTTGATTTCCATCAACTCATCTCTCGATGCTTGGATCATAGATTCAGGAGAATCACATCACATGGCTACCTCAACAACAATCTATTATTCATTGGATGCATGCAAAGGTCCTCATATTCTAATGGAGGAAAACTCTTCAGTTGAATTCACCGGCAAAGGAAGGATTGAACTCACCAATGGAAGCTTCGACAATGTGTTGCACATTCCCAAACTTTCCATCAACCTTCTCTCCATGTATCAGATGACGAATTCCAGCACCAGAAAGAAATTCATATTCACAACAAATGTCTTGGACATCTACGACATGAAAACCAAATCCAAGGTTGCTATCGGTGAGGTAAATCATCATTCTAGATTGTATACATTTTCTGAATTTATTGAACCAGATCCTACTTTACTGCTTACCCATGATGATGAAAGTAGTATGATCTGGCACGAAAGGTTTGGAAATTTGAATTTCAGATATATGCAATAGATTAGAAAGGAAATATTGGTTGATGGTCTACTAGACATCCATTTCTCTAAGGGAGTATGTGAGGGATGTGTTCTTGGAAAACACCCTCAAGAGAAATTCGACAAACGGAAGTCTTAGAGAGATTTTGTGCCATTAAATCTGATCCATAGTGATCTCATGGGTCCTTTTCGACATCCATATATCAAAAAAGCGAGGATTTTTCTCATTTTTGTTGATGATTTCTCACGTTTTACATGTATTTACTTTCTCAGGAAAAAATATGAGGTCTTTCGACACCTCAAAGATTTCAAAGCCCTGGTTGAGACATAATCCGAAAATAAAATCAAATTCCTTCGAACTGATAATGGGGGAGAGTATGTCAATCATGAGATCCGTAATATTTTCCATGAGGTAGGGATTCAGTTGCAACACACAATTCCCTATACTCCACAGCAAAATAGAGTTGTTGAGTGAAAAAATAGATTTCTAAAGGAGATGGCATCTTGCATGCTACATGCAAAGTCACTACCATAGAGACTATGGGCCGAATCACTTAATTGTGCAACATACATCCAAAAAATATCTCCCCATATATCTTTCAAGGATAAGACCCCCTATGAGGCTTGGATCGGCTTCAAAATGGAAGTGACCCACTTTCATAGTTTTGGTTCACATGCATGGGCCCAGATTCCCTCTGAAAAGAGGAAGGCACTTGATCCATAGAGCACTGAGTTTATTTTTGTTGGATACCCCGATGGTGTGAAGGGATATAGACGTATTGATATTTCCTCAGACCGACTCATCATTGAGCAAAGTTTCCAATTTGAGGAAAGTGTCTCTCATGTACCTCAACATCCACATGCAGACACCTTCATTCTTCCACCTCTCTAAGATGATGAGAATGCACATGCCAACTCTTATTCAGATGAGAGTTATGATTTAGAGGAATCAAATGATTAAGATACAATGTCAGTACAATCATATGCAGAGTCAAAGCATCCAGATGCAGTTGCAGAGTCAAAGAAGAGGCCCAAGTGGTCACAAACTACTCTTCAGGATGCAGGGGATCTCATTGGTGATCCAGCCAATACTAGGAGGACTCGATATGATTTCGAGGAGCCTCTTTTTGCACTCAGTGCCATTGAACCATTTCCCTCCAGGAATGTTTTCTTGGTTCATTCTTCAGATCCATATTCTTATGGCGAGGCTGCTAGAAATCCCTTTTGGAAATCTTCCATACAGGAGGATTACAACTCCCTCCTCGAGAACCATACTTGGGATCTAGTTCCTCTTCCTTTTGGGAGGAAACTTGTCAGATGAAGATGGGCCTAAAGGACCAAGAGCACATTGAATGGAAATATTAGCAAATACAAAGCCAGGCTTGTTGCCAAAGTCTTTCAGTAGGTGCATGGCACTGACTATGATTAGACCTTTTCTCGAGTAGCGAAGATGGATTCCATACAATTGAAACTTGCCATTGTGGAAACTAAGGGATGGGAACTCCATCAAATGGACATGAAGAATGAATTTCTTTATAGTGATCTCTCTGAGGAGATATATATCGAGCATCCCCAAGAATTTACCTAGGACTCATCTTTTGTCTGTCGATTGAAGAAGTCCCTTTATGGCCTCAAGCAGGCTCCAAGGGCATGGTATGCCAAGATGGAATCATACCTATTGTCACATAAGTTTGTACATCATAAATCAAACCTGAATGTCTACATGCTCAAGACAGTTGATTCACTTCTACTCTTAGTTTTGTATGTTGATGATTTGTTGATCACAGATTGCTCAAATTCAGCGATTGTTGTAGTCAAGAGGATTCTACATGATAGGTTTTTTATGATGGACATGGGTCCACTACACTTCTTCCTTGGACTCAATATCAGTAAGGATGCATCAGACATCAAACTGTCTCAGGCCAAGTATGCACGAGATATCCTTGAGAGATTTCACATGAAAGACTCCAAGTCTTCTCTGAATCCTTTCCTATTAGGAGTCAGACTTGAGGATGGACGAGAGACTTCATTGGTTGACAACACACTGTACAGAAAACTAGCGGGGAGCTTATTGTATCTCACACACTCCAGACCAGACCTCTTGTATGCAATTGGCGTAGTTTCTAGGTTCATGCAAGAGCCGCATGAGCTACATTGGAAGGCTGCAAAGTGTATCCTTTGATACATACAGGTCACCATCACCTTTTTGATTCACTATGCAGTAGACTCTACATTATGTATCATTGGGTTTACTAATTTTGACTAGGTTGGCGATAGCATTGATCGCAAGTCCACATCTGGTTACTCACTTAGTATTGGTTTCAGGCCTATCTGTTGGTCGAGCAAGAGGGAAGCTTCCATTTCTCTATCTTCATTCGAGGCAGAGTAAAGAGGTGTAGTTAACATAACCATTTAGGCTATGTGGATACACCATTTTCTCACCGATTTGGGAATTCAGTTTCATTGGTCGATCGTCATCTGGTGTGACAACCATAGCACTCTGAAGTTCTACAGAGATCCAATTCAGAGGCAGTAGACAAAGCACATCGAGATCCACATGCACTACATCTGGGAATTAGTACACAAGGGGATCATCGACCTAGAGTTTTTTCCTTCAACAAAACAGATGGAATACATATTCAAAAAGACCTTCACTGAGTAGAAGTTCCTTTTTTACGAAGTCGTCTTGGAGTGAAGGATGCAGTTTCCTAGAAATTGTAGTTCTTCTCTTACATACATTCTACCTCAAGGGGGGTGTTTTCCCATGAGGTTTTTCCTCTTTCGTCACTTTATTTCAATGTATCTTTTGTATATGGGTACCTAACATGGCAGTGTTGCCGGGACCCATTCTTTATTTTCACCATAGTGATGTTCAGGGGGGGTGTTGGAGTTACTTTAGAAACACCTAGGATTTATTTTTCCTAAGGTTTTTCCTTGTTTATTAGTCATAACTAGTCATTATCTAGTCTCCTATATTTTAGGGGAGAATATTCCACCTGGAGAATATTCTCTTTAGTTGACACTTCAGTTTGACTAGTTGAGTCTAGTCTAGATGCTGCATTAGTTTTGTCACCATGCAACATTGGGATCATCACCATGCTAATGCACACTTTCCTTGGGATCATCACCAGACTGGATCATTACCCTTGATTCCTTTATCTACTCCTCACTACACTCTATTCAATCAATTAACTAAAGATTGGTTGACTAGTTAACTCAGCTAGGTGGTAGTTCACTCCCGTAACTTCCTGAGAGACTATACTAGGTGGAAGTACACTCCTGTAACTGCTGGTGTATGTCCAGATCACTCTAGAACACCACTATGGAGCATTGGTTCTCCTCTAGTCCACATTCATTGAGCTATACAGAGTATATCATGTGTAAATTATTCATTATTCATTACGGTTAATGAGAATTCTTCCATTCTTTCTCTCTTACTTCTTCTTTCTCAATTTCTCTATGCAAATATGTGTGGTATTTTCTAGCTAGATCTATTATGTGTAGGTTCAACACATTTACACCCCTAAATTCTCCTCCAAATCCAGATCTAGCTACAATGGTGAAAAACAAGGATGGTTTTACATAGGTCATGGGAAGACAACAATAAGAACCAAAAAATCTAGCTACTCATTAGGTAAAAAACTCGTATACGAACAACTCATCTGAAATATTGAATCAGACTTAGGAAGATCAAGAAATGGAGGAGGAAGCCATAGTCCCAGCAAAGGAAGAAACACCAGAATCTAGAACCCCCCATTAAGAGTTGGTCCTAGAATAAATCATCCCATCCTCAAGCTCTATCCCCCTGACTGTAGAGAATATGCTTGAGGAGAGTGGAGAGATGGATATTGAATTTGATGAGAAAGACCCAGTTGGAATATATATGGCAAGTCTGGAAGAAGCATATCAAAAATAAGAACTGCACACCCTCCCTCCTAAGAAACTACGAAAGGTGCACAAGGTATACCTTGACTCTATAGTACATGCAACATACAAATCTTAGTGTGGACTAGGTGCTTATAATAACTCATCTCAGGATTCACGAAAACAAGTTCAAGAGGAAAAACAAAGGGGCATAAAGTCCACTCAAAAATTAAGATAGGTAGTTGTCCCCTTTATGGTAAACTTCGATTAGATCCAGCTAATAACCGATAGTTTCCATCCCATTCCCCCTCACTCTTCCTCATGAATATTTTCTTTTGGAACATATGAGGTCTAAATGGAAGAACAAAACAAAGACTTATTTGAAATAGGATAATGGCAGAAAACCCAGATATTGTTTTTTTGTAGGAAACTAAATGTGTCGACCTAAATGCCAACTCAATCTTGGCAAGATGTTGGAGACAAGGTCAATATGTTTTTACAGATGCACGAGGCTCATCAGGAAGCTTGGATATCCTCTGGAATCTAGATACACTCATTATGTCCAATTTTGTTTCTACTCAATGGACTATATAAGGTTAATATAGATCCATAAGCTCTGAGAAGGAAGGATTTTTCACTAATGTTAATGAACCCCATTCACCCCCTGACAAAGCCTCCTTTTTAAAAAATATAGAAGGGATAAGGAAAATCATCCAATATAGGAATTGCATACTGGGGGAGTACCTCAATGTTATACTACCGCTGGTTGAAAATGAGGGGGAAATTTCCATCCAGAAGTTGACAGCATGGGTTTTCAGAACCTTATAGACAATACACAGTTGGTGGACCTGGAAGTGGTCAAAGACTATTATACCTATAGAAACAACAGGTATGGATCTTAGCAAATATCATGTCTCCTAGATCGATCCTTTATCTCAAAATCATTGATAATGGAATGGTTGGCCATGGAATTGAGCATCCTATCGGTAGTTGGCTCCGATCACTAGCCCATCCAATTATGGATAGACATTACCAGTTCCCCTAAAACAAAACCATTCTGGTTTGAAAAAGGTTGGCTTTGGCATCCAAATTTTCAAAAAAAATCAATCTTTTGTGGGATGAAGTCACCATCTCTTAGGGATCCCTACTGTATAGATTCCAACAAAAATTAAAGAACTTTAAACAACACCTCAAGGAGTGGAACAAGACCATTTTTGGAAATATATTCAAGGACCACAAAGACATGGAGCAAAGAATGACCAAATACAATAGGAAATCATAACTTAGGGAAGAACGAATCAGTTAAAAGAAGAAGAGTCCCATATCCAAAAATAGTTGGAAGAAAGGTATGTTGAAGAAGAATTCTTATGGATGAAAAAATACAAGATTTAATGGATCAAAGAGGAGGAAAAGAACTCAATAATATTTCATCGCTCAATGATCCAAATGTGCCACATCAACCAAATCACAAAACTAGAAGGAGAACCGGGTGATTTAATCATGGACCGTCAGGGTATAGAATGGGAACTGGTCATTTTCTATCAAAATATTCTCTTGGAACCCTTCCTTCACTGAATGCCAACCATTGAGAAGATAATTAAACACATCCCTTCTATGATGTCAGAGGAATAGAATGCATCCCTTATTAGGCCTATATCATTGGAGGAATTGGAACAAGATATCAAAGAAATTCCCACAGGAAAATCTCTGGGTCCAGGCAGGTTTACAATAAAATTCTTTCATCATTACTGACATCTAGTTCAAGAAGAGGTTAGGAAACTGATTGAAGACTCTGATTGTAGTCTCAATGTCCTTTCGATGCTAAATTCCACTTTCCTACCTCTCATCCCAAAAGTAGCAAGAGCTTTTCATCCAAATAAATTATGACCCATTGTGCTCTGCAATGTTAGCTACAAGATCATCACTAAGGTAATTACGCTCTAGCTTAAACCTCTTCTACCTTTCATGATTTATAATGAACAATCAGGATATGTAGAAGGAATTCAAATCATGGGAAATTTCATCTTGTCTCATGAAGTCATACACTCCCTCAAATCATCTACAAGCCCATGTATGATCATTAAACTAGACCTCTCCAAGGCTTTTGATAAATTAAGTTGTCAATACACGAAATTTCTTCTCCTTTCCTTTGGATTCTACCAAGAATGAGTGAATTGGATTATGGATATCACTTCCTCATCCTTCTTCTATATATTAGTCAATGGTTTCCCCTCACAAAACTTTTCCCCTTCTAGATGCATCCAACAAAGTTGTCCCCTTTGTCCCTTCCTTTTTGTCATCATGGTTGAGGGTCTTAGTCATTATATCCAAGTTGCAATTCAGGAAGGATCACTCCAAGGCCTCCCCCTCCATGGTATGGATCCCCCTATTTCAAATAGCCAATTTGTGGATGATACAATGATGATGGGTGCTCCAAATATTAGAGAAGCGTGAATCATTATCTGCATTCTTAATGACTTTTGTGAGGCCCTTGGAACCTCCATCAACACTAAGAAGTCCTAGATTTTCATTTTCAATACCCCTCAATCAATCCATGTCCATATCACTCACATTTTTGGATTTAACATGAGCTCCCTTCTGTCCAAATACTTAGGGATCCCCTTCATTGAAAATTCCCTTTGCAATAGCTCATGGGAATATTCGCTTGCCTCTTTGGAAAAATGTCTCAATTCTTAGACTTTTCACTCCATGAATCTCGTTGGTTATGTTGTCCTTCTTAAATAAGTCTTGCAAGATATCCCCATCTATATTTTCTCCACTCTTTCTTCCCCCAAATTTGTACTTAATACCATCAAATATCTTCAGTGAAAATTCCTCTGGAAAGGTACCAAAGAAGGGTGCAAATGGGCCCTTGTCAACTGGGGGGGACCTATGCAAGCCAAAACTAGCTGGTGTATTAGGACTAAGAGATCCACAGTTTCTCAATCAAATCATGGGAGCAAAAATTTGGTGGATATAGATAAAAAATACCAAGGATCTTTAGGCCCATATCTGGAGACATAAAATATACTCCAAATGTGGTAGAGGCACAGTTGATAAGATGGAACAATCATTAAAATGAATCCTTGATATGGAATGTGGCATGGTAGAACCGAATTATAATTCAGGATCATGCTTTTTGGGAGATAAGGGATGGTCATGATGGTGTTTTTTGGGAGGACCCATGGTAGTAGATGGCCCCCTTGGCTAAGATATATCAACTCAATGAGATTTAGGCTCACATGCAACTCAGTCCAACTAAAAGGGTCGTCAACTTTTGGAAGAGAATACCTTCCCCAACCCTATGTCATGAATGTAAAACTTCACATACAGACCTTTAGGTCCCATTAGGTTTTTATTTAGGGCCTCGACAAGATGAAGCGACCCTTAGGAAAATTTAGATAAGGCAGGATTGTAATAGCTCTAAATTAATTTAAGCAGTCATTGAATTACATGAATTACAGTAAAATTTAAAAATTACTTAATCTAGCACATTCACAATCTAATATTTCAAGAAATAAAATTTAATAACAAATTTTATACAAACAATGCATGAATTTTAAAGAAGTACCTTAACTCTGATGCTATCCGCAGCTTGCTTCCTTAGCTTGCTTCTTTAGGACACCACCCAAAACCAACCTACCTGCCGACTAGATAGCTTCTAGCCCTAGGATATCAACGGATATCCTAGCCCTCCGAGCCCAAAACCTCCAGCAACCCCCCGGTGCACTGTAAATTCCTCCCTCTGTCCAATACTTAGCTCTCCCAAAATACCTTCTCCTCTCTCGTAGAATGAATCCCCTCTCAACTCCATTTCCCCCCTTATTCCTCCTTCACCGCCTTCCCTGCATTAACTCCCCCACCTAATACTTTATCCCATTCTTAAAGACCTTATCCCATTATTAAATGCCTTATCCCATTCATTAATATGTTTCCATTTACGGGAACGTAACTTAAATTAATATTATATTTTTATTATTAACCATTAATTTAATACTTAATTAATTAATTAATTAATTAATAATTAAATCAATCATTAACCCTCATGAACACTATTTAATAATATCCTATTAGAAATGTTATTTTAAGATATAAATACAGTTTAGCTAATCTTTTAGGATTATTATTAAATTAATTATGCTTAATAATCAAGGGTCGTTACAAGGATCCAAACATCCTTAAATGGGGCCACACTTCCAAAGGAGTGTTCAATATTAAAGAAGCATATAGTCTCGTAGCCCAATTCCATTAGATGGCCCAGTGAAGTATATGGAGCAAAATATGGATGACTAACCTATGGAAAAAAATAAACACTTTTTGTAGTTAGTGGCTCACAGACACATCTTAACATGGGGAAAACTTTAAAAAAAGAGGATTCGTTGGGCCTTCCATCTTCCCCTTGTGTATGAAATATGAAGAGACCATGGAAAACCTACTAAAACAATGTCACTTCAGTTCGAACATTTGGGATCAAGACATTTTATCTCATATTTACCCCACCGCCCACCCTCATATATGAGGGTGGGGGCTGGGGCAAATATGAGATAAAATGTATATGAAGGTGGGGGTTGGGGAAAATATGAGATAAAATGCATATATG
Organism: Picea glauca; assembly: GCA_000966675.3. NCBI lineage: Eukaryota > Viridiplantae > Streptophyta > Pinopsida > Pinales > Pinaceae > Picea > Picea glauca. The sequence goes on along the minus strand of JZKD02S1649179.1, from coordinate 575,204 downwards.
ATGGTGGGGGGTGGGGAAAATATGAGAAAAAATGTAATACATTTATGAGGGTGGGGGGTGGGTCAAATATGAGAAAAAATGTAATACATGTTTTCTCATATTTTCCCCACCCAAGTGATGTTCACCTTGGACCCTCATAGAGACAATATCCCAACACAATCTGCATATGGCATCTCTCGACCTTCAAAAATGTTATCCTTAATAGAATTTGGCACCTCTTGCTAAGTATCATTCTATGGAATATCATTTATGAGGGTGGGGGAGAGGCAAATATGAGAAAAAATGTAACACATATTTTCTCATATTTTCCCCACCCAAGTGATGTGCACCTTGGACCCTCATAGAGACAATATCCCAACGTAATCTGCAACTAGCATCTCTCGACCTTCAAAAATGTTATCCTTAATAGAATTTGGCACCTCTTGCTAAGTATCATTCTATGGAATATCTTGGAGGAGTGAAATAGAAGAATTTTTCGTTCACTCTCGGCTCCTTGGAATGTTATCTGGCATAAAATTCATCACAACATTGTGGAAACTCTTAGGAAAAGGAAATGGTTAGGTGACGAAATGAAGTGTGACCTCAAAGAACATGCCATATTGAACCAATGGGATCTATGTCTTGATCCATATCTCAATCCACCTCGACCATTTATTCCAGTTTGAAGAAGCTCATACAAATGACATTGTCCTCCCTCTGGCTTCATATAAAATTAATTTTTGATGGAGCTTCCAAGGCGAATCTTAGTCCTGCGATCTTTGGAGTATAGTCCTGCGAGATTTGGAGTAGCTTTGTGATGCTCCGGGACACCTCTCTCACATCCTCATGAGTGATATTAGGCATGATTCCAACAATGCTCCTAAATTATGGGCTCTTACGAGTGGAATCCAAGCATTTATCCAGCTTGGATTCCATCAATTAATTGTGAAAGGGGACTCTCAAATTATTTTTGGCATGCTAGATAAAATCCTAAATGGCTCAGAGCTGACCAAAAATTTTCCCAGATGGAGGCTTCTGAGCGGCTTGGAATCTATGAAGAATCTTCTTTCCCCTTGCATGGTCCTCGTCGTAATTGATCAAAAATATGGTGATCTAAGTTGCATCTCTACTAAATTCTCGGTGAACCCCCTTGTTTCGAGAATGCGCAACCCTGTAAACATAGGATGACTCCTCCCTATATGGGGTGCTATCAACCAGCTCATAATCAAACATGTGGTTAGAATGAGCCCTGCTAGGTGTCCACTCAAGGAATGTCGTGGGCGTGTGGAAGGGATGTCTCATTTATATACTTATATATTCATTACTCCAGATCCATGCTCACATCAGGTGACGATGACCACATAGAGGTTCTGTGGTATAAAGGGATAAAATTGTAGTCGCTCCCCAAACATTCCATCCATTGTGATCATCTATCAACATTTATGGACCATCAGGTTGGATAGGATGGCTATGTAAGACTATACTCATGCAATGTTGATGGTTTGTCAACTCATTCTTGTTGGCTCTACGAAAATGCTCGATTCATGCTCTCCGCAATCCTCTCCTAGTGTGGTTTTCTTCTCTCTATTCACAATGTCGAGGGTCCGGGAGAGAGATCGGTATCATAGTGGTATTGTAGAGACCGTGGCTCCCAACAACAACAACAGTCGCCTATGCACTAGTCATTCGAAAGGAATCAAAGCATAAATGAGGAATAGAGGAAAAACACTCCATTTCCTCCCCTTTAGGTCCCCTTGCACAATTTGCCTCATGTTAATGAAGTCTTGGAATGGGGTTGTTGTGTCGAATGGGTTGAGGAAGAGAGTATAACTTGTTCCCCCTCGAGGAGGCATTTAATAGAATTTGAAGGATCGTTTAGGTCAAGTTTCTTCCATTGAGGAATCCCTTCTTCTCCACAGAGTCATTTTGAATGAGAAGAGCATAGCCCAGACATAGAACTCAGGGGAAGGATTTGTTAGCACTTGGTAAATTTCCTAGAGGTTGAAACAGAAGAAATCTACAAAGGTAACCTTATCCAACCACTTTTAAAGCTGGGATCTAGCCCTTCCAGCTTCAGAGAGGGATCACTCTATATGATTTAGCTATGTTTCCAATTTTAGATATTAGGCTAGGTAAAGAAATAAGTCGTTGTTGTTGTAAAAGTGTTTTATGAATTGGTTGAGACAGTCTACACATCCATTGGGCTACGGGGTCTGTGTTTTAATAAATACAGGATACAAACCAAAAACGCGAAAGAAGACTTCTACAGGGCGAGATAATATACTCACTAGATCTTTTAGTAGATTAAATGATGGGCAGAAGAAAAGATGAGAAAGATAAATTCAACTAAGAAGCAGTTAAGAATTTCTTAATTGAAAACACCAGAAGATAAACACTAAAATCTTTCGAGTCAGAAACAAGGTATCCAAGATAAATCCTGCAACATTCGTTACTCTTAAAGATTAGTTTCAGAAAACAATATGATCACAAAGCAATAATAACATTCAACTTAGAGAATAAACATCACCAGTGAATACACACAAGAATTCTGTAAAAGTGTCTCCCTTTTATTAATGGCAGATCTCTTCAAAAATGTTATAGTATGATAGCGTCAGGGTGTGAAGATCAACCACCCTCAATACTTCGAAAGGTGAAGTATTTATAACTCAAATTACAAACGTTCCTGTCATAAATGATCAGGACGTGCTAATTCTAATTTTAGCCTAACTAATTTAACAAATATCCTAAATTTCGGAACTGCTTGATGACTTGGTGAAACTGCACGCTGATTTCTGGGTAGACCGTTGATGAAGCCTTGGCACGACCTCATCTGACTGGACTTGGACAACTCATTTGCTAATCGAGTAGATCCCAGAGTTCCTCCCATCTGAGATGACTAGGCATAGTGACTTTAAGCAGTCTTCGATACACTTCATCAATTTCTGTATACTTGGCGAATGTAGGCTTGGTGAGGAATATGTATCGAATCTCATGTTGGATACTAATGTCCCACTGAAGGGCATCCATGAATTCTTTGTCGGTAATGCTCCCTTGTATGCCAAAAAAAATTGAACTGTCCTTAGACACCTCAGCCAATCTCTTCTTGTAATCCAGAAGTGTCATCAGTTTATCATTAATAACCTTCAGACCAGGTAGACCTTTCTTTTGGAGAGCCTCAATCTT
>JZKD02S1649179.1:491308-554993 GCA_000966675.3 Picea glauca | reverse complement strand
CTTGATTAAATTTTTTTAGTAAACCGTAAAAAAAAAAAAAATTAGAATCCAATTGATCCAAATACAATCATGACATTTATTGTATATAATCACTGCATAACTTTTCATAGGCACTGATAAATAAAATCTACGGTCAACAATTCAAAATTTTAATAATAAGTAGGCCAAACAATCTATGCACATTTGTATGCATAATTCAAGTTTAGTGCATACTTTATATTTATATATATGAATATAAAAATATAAATATAAGATGAGGTGAATGTATAAAAAGTGTGATCTATGCACATTTGTATGCATAATTCAAGTTTAGTGCATACTTTATATTTATATATATGAATATAAAAATATAAATATAAGATGAGGTGAATGTATAAAAAGTGTGAGTGGAGATGGTTGTGGAAAATTCAGCCGATAGGCCCTTAATTTATTGACAAAAAATGCTTATGGTAAATGAGCCGCGTGACGGGGAAGAGTTTATGGACGACTTTGGTGCGTCCGAAGGAGTTGACTCACTGATGTCGACTATTTACTTGAACCGACCCTTCCTCCACTATCGACGCAGACACCCCCACCAAAACACGTTGGTGTCTATTTAAATGAGAAAGTACCAAAGTGCGAAGTGAATAATTCAATATCAATCAATCATTCAATCATGTCCATTTACATAAATTATTTTTACACTGAAAGGCGTACACCTATTGATAATGGGCACAATTAATGATTTTTTAATCTTAAATTCTAATCTGATGGCTAAGCATTGAAGATGCTGGCATATTCTTAACTACCTTGCACTTATAAAAGCATCAGTTAGCATGTTTACTTTTTTATATTTACCTAATCACATTATAAATTTACTGTAAAAATACATAATTGCCATGTTCAAATGACTAAAGAGAATTAAAATATATACACGCCACGTTTTTACTGAGCTGAAGAGTTTTTACTGTGCGGAAAATGTTATCTCTAGTCGAGAGTCGGTTGTACTATTTTTATACACCATTTTCAAAATTATAAATTAATTTAAAAGTCTATACACAAATTTATTTCATACATAATCTTATTATTAGTTTTTATCAAGGGATAATAACAATGAGTTTGTTATTGATTTGACATTAATATCCTTTATATTTTAAATTTGTGTTTGAAGTGTAATGTTTAATTTAAGAAAATAAATATATATTTTTTTATATCATAAAAATATTTGTTTTTCTCATTTCTAGTTGGTTAATATATTTTAAATCTTATTGTTTCTTTCAAGTATTTCAATATTTGAAATTAATTATATAATCAATAAACTTGGCTATAAATACCTAGTACATTTTATATCAAAAATTATGAAAAAAATATAAAAATGTCATGTGTTCTCTCATTATTACTATCCATTTATTTCATTAGTATTGCATTTATGCTTTTAGATTTTCAAGATTTCTCTTATCATTAAAACAAAGTGTGTAATCCTACTAGATTAATACAAAATGATATACATATGTGTAATTTTTTTTTAATAGTAATTTTGAATTTATTTTTAAATGAAAATAAATTAGTAAAAATATAGTTAAAGATGAAAAAAATGATATAGACAACTTAGAGAGAGAGAAACCAAGATCAAAAATGCCAAAAACCTAATGGTTAAGCACATGTGTTTCCTCCTAAGAGGTTAAGTTTGAGTGGACCTAAATGTTAAGAACATGTGTTTCCTCCTAAAAGGTCACATGTTCAAAACCAAATATCTTTGTAAACTTTACCAATAGATTTATAATTGATAATTTAATTTAATTTAAAAGTTTATACAACATTACATAGATATAACATAATCCAATTAAGTTATAAATCAATTCCAAATTTTTCTAAGTTTATATTAAAAATTAAAACATATAAATAAAATATAAATAACATGAATCTTTAATAATTAAAATGTTTAAATATTGAATAATTAAAATATTAAAATATTGAATTTAGTTGAGATATGAATGCTCATTTCTAACTCAAAAAGTTAATGAAAGTGAAAATAGGTGCATGAATATAAAAGCGCTTAAGTGTTTAATGCATTTTCAAAGTAAATAATAATAAAGAATAAAAACAAGTTTTTGTGCTTTGTAAATAATAATAAAGAAACAAAGGAAAATTGTGAATCAGTGAAATTTGAGAAAGAAAAATAATGAAAAACATTCTTAGAATACTTTAAAATCAAAATAACTTTAAAGCATGTAATCAAAAGAAATTAGTGACATTATTTGTATTTATTTTTAATAGTGATTATTGAAGTTTACATTGTTTGACTAATATCCTAAATACTTTTAAAGTGTTTTATATCCAAATTCTAAAAGAATGAAGTGGTATTACTAGTAAAAAAATGAAGTGATATTACTACAGACAGGGGGGTTTTGAGTTAATATTTGAGACAATGAATGACCATATAAACACAATAATTTTATATGTGAGAAGATCGACATGAAGTTCCACATGTTTCATGCTTCATCTTAGTATGAGAAACGATGTTTTTAGCTACTTGTATTGCATTTTGATTATCATAATGTAATATATTTCATGCCTCAAATATGAATCCAATATCATGCATTAGGTTACAAATCCACAACACTACTATATTGAACCTAGGTAGTCAAAAGAGAGACCAAGAGAGACCACCTTTTGCTTTTTACAAGACCAAAATATGGGTCCAAATCCAAGATGAAACCTATAGCTTCCACCTATGTTCCTTTTTACTTATGATAATCTTGTTCTAGAACTATGTTGAGTACACAACACAGCCTAAAATTCTAAAATTGTGGGTACTACTTTTTTATTTTTTACTAGAAAATTTCATGCATTTTTTGTTTTTTTTCTTATACTTTGATTTGAATGATTTGATGTGGTGTAGAAGGCTTATTTAGCCTCGGGAAAAAAAAAATCCAAGCTTCGTAAAACCCACTTTTTTTTCCAATCATTTTAATGAAAGTGAAAATTGTGATAGGAAAAAAATATTATCTTTCTTGAGAACTAATAAAGGGTAAGATTTCGTCCCCGAGGTGTAGGACAGTCGATGACAGAGTGTGTTGTTAAGCCACTTCGTGATGTTAAAGTCACCGGTTCGAAACCTGCGGGGACAAAAAATCCAACCATGTTAAGGGTTGGTGTGGCTCAGGCCGGGTGCGATCCCCGGGTGATTTTGACGGCTTAGATGCCCCTGAGTCGCGGTTTCTCAAGCCACAGGTTAATCGCGTAGCCAACAGGTCCCGCACAAATTAACAAACAAAAAAATAAAATAAAGGGTAAGATTTCCACCAACACTGAATAACATGAATTAGAGTCTATCAATAGCATGAAACAAAGTTTGTCGGAATAAAACGAAAATTCTGATCAACCGAAGACATTTGACATGTGGGGAAAATCCACTAGTAATCATTGCATGGGTTTTGCAGTTGTCCTGACAAATCGAGAATGATATTATTTAAGATCGAGACATTATTGGGTCACTATTTCGCATGGGTAGGATCCATTAGTTTTAATTTGAAATCTAGCCAATTAAATAAGTCATTCAAAAAATAATTGATATATGAGCTCTACATTTCTAGTCCGTGAAATTCCATTATTGTCTTTGCCATTTGAGCACTATAATTCGAGTATACAAGATAGTCCTTGGAGTATTAATAATCATAGGCCTCAGTTGCATGTGGATTAGGAGCATCTGAGCATCAAGGGGGAATTGGGGACGACTCATTATTGCAAATTTCCATTGTTTTTGTTTGCTAAAAAATGGTAAGTGCCTAAAACCTGAAACTGTTGAATTATATGTTAGGAAACAGAAGCAAAACAAAGCATAATAACCAGAGCATAAACAAGACAGATCAAGCATGCATTAAACCAAGCACAAGAATCCCATATTTGACACAATGATTTATGTGGAACCCCAATACGGGAAAAAGCCATGGGAAATGATTATCTATATTCTTATTATTCAAGGGAGAATTACAATAGACAACCCAGGAATACAACCATCCTCTCCTCTCATACACACAACAACTTAGTATTGCGTCTTTCTCTCACACACTCACTACACATTGCACTCACATTGTACACACACCTCTATGGGTATGCTTGCATATATAACATATATCACTCAGTTACACAAACTGATCAAGAATAGATCACATAGTTACATGAGCAGTTCATAAATAGATTGCATGCATGCACATTAACATAGTTGCATGCATGTGCATGTGACCAGATGAAGAAATTTGTTGGCATGTTTCCAACAATCTCCACCTTGACAAAAATTTACCTAATATATCATGCCCTTAATTAATTCATCCATCACCTTTCCTACAAGAGAAGACAAACACCATAAGAGCTCCACAACTTCTCTAACAATACTGTTACGTGAACATGCATGCATGATTCACTCCAATATGGACCATTCTATCTCCATCAGTATTCTGGACAATTTCAAATAATGATTCTGAACGAATGGAGTATAATTTTGAGAAACAGTTGGAGGTTTTTGTGCCTGACACATCATAGATCAATATAATATCTCATTTTTCCTACAGTTGTCATATATTGGGAGAATCGAATCCATCTCCGAGCCCTAATTTTTGGATCTCATATTTTCCTTTTTTGACACATGTTTGCAAAATGCAGATATGGTGCAAATGGAAATGAATCTCAGGGAACTAAGAGAGGTTTTTTCTCAGAACAAACAGATTCACAAAATCCTCTTCCAGTTTATACACATCTGTCATGATTCGAGAGATACAAAACCATAACCACAACCCCAGTTTTTAGCAGTTTGGCCCATTTTCTATGGCAGAAAGTTTTTGAAATTGATGGTAACTGTTGTTATCTTTTTGGACGAAATTCGACCTCCTAGGGAGGATTTCAACCTCAATACATACATGAAATACCTATTCATTTATAGAGTGATTTATTTTGTAATTCGAATCATTTTTCAGTTATTCGAAAGGGGGTAGAAGACCTATATTATTGTATCTTCTTGAAGAAGAACAGAGGGGGGGCGAAGTAAACACGGGAGTAGTACTCCTGGGAATGTAATATTTTTCTTTACTATTTATATAAAAGAGTGTGGAGCCATTTTTAATCTACAACATAGATTCTTGTGATTTTGTTTGTAGAGAATGTCTTATTTATTCGTTTTCACATCATTTCACTTGGTTTTATTTCCATTTTCATCCCGATTTGTGAGTGTGTTTGTAATGGAATTCATCTATTTGTTAGATGCTTTATTGCAGGACATGTTATAGGTTGTTTCTTATAGAGATCTAAAGGTTCATAATTCATCCTTGGATAGATGCTCTGTCCCAACTATCTCTTTCCACTAATTTATGTTTGGAATTCACTCATTGCTAAGTGCTCCTTGCATTTTGATATGTTTTCTCTCTATTCTATTGCCATGCTTTTATAAATATTTCTCTCTGTAACCAACTTCTACCTCGCCTTTGTTCCATGGATTTCCATTGCCGAAACACTCTTATTATTTTCTTGATCATTTGACTCCATTCCCACTGGACTACCTCCTGGTCCAACCCACCAACCCTAAAAACTCAAAAATATATGTTACCCACAGATATGCACATTGTTAAGCTTATTGAATATCCTATTGTGACATATTTTTGAGAGACCCCTCTCGAGTTGGAAGGGGCAACTTCAAATCAAAAGTGGTTCGAGGTTATCTCATAATTTTCTTTCATGTAACCCAAGTCAAGTGCAAGTGATAATTATTATTTCATTCAAAATGTGCTAAGGCTTGGCTCTATTATAGCCTAGAGTCAACTCTTGCGACAACATTTTTCTGGTGCCATTGCCGGGGACAGAGGAACGAAGCTATCTTCCCTGGGATACGACAAAAAGTTTAGATCTATTCCTTGATGGTGAACAAGGAATAGGCATTCAATTGGCTATGATACTTCACTCGACAACTCCTTGGTTTGAAAACTCTACATGATTCACTGGCAATTCCACTAGTCTCAAAATGTCGAATTTGTTCGTCTCTCGGATTGCTGCAAGGTTTGCTCCTCTGGACTTTACAAATGTTTATGGTTTTCCAAACACTATTCCGGACTTTAAAATTTGGGAAGATGTCCTTCCTAAATTTGGAGGATATGTGGACGACAATCCTACTCAACACTTGATTGAATTCCACAAGCTCATGGATGAATTAAATGTACATCATGAAGATGTCCTCATGAAGTTGTTTATGTTTTTGTTGGAAAGAGATGCTAGACTCTAGTATAAATCTTTAACCCATTATAGTATTCCTTCATTGAAATATTTTCACACAATTTTTCATCAACATTGTAAGAGGATATATTCAGCTTAAATCCTTTTTGAAGATTTATGTAATATAGAATTCATAAGACAAAAAGATCAAACAAATCCTTTTGAAGAGGAGGAAGTAATATCAGAAATTTCTCAAGTTGATGAAGATGATCAGTATGAAGAAGAGTTGGATGATAAGGAAGAAGGATATGATAGCTCTTGTGATCATATTTGAGAAGAAGATATTCAGCATAAGGTTCAACCTGCAAAAGAGAAAGAAAATAATTGTTGTTTTATCTAGAAAATACAAAGACCACCTTCTCCTTTGACTGAAGAAAAAATAGATCTGCTCTTGCATAGTCATGTTACAACGCCTGCTTACACATATTTGTAGTGTATACAAAGTCCCGGATATGAGAGTCAAACTTCCTCCATTTCTGAAAATGTAAATTTGATTTTAAATAATGACAGTCATGTGTTTGATGAAGCCTTACAAGAAGTTAATGAACCTATTTATGATGATGATTTCCATCCAGGAAATCAACTTGTAAGCCCTGTTTTGTTTCATGAAGAGGATAGGGTTGTCACATTTAATAGTCTTGAAAGAAGTTTGTTGTTCAAGGATGTTTTAGACTGAGATTTGGAGGAGTATAAATCTAAGATAGAAAGCATGCCATAGAAAGGATCAGAGTTGCTCACGGTTGATGTCCTGAGAATTTGTCTGACTGATGACCCTTGTTGGAATAGGGGAAGACCCAGGGTTCAACGCTACAACAACGCACCAACAAAACCCTAACTACCGACACTTTCGACAAAACTTGTGAAGCAGATGAAGTCTCACCCGAGGTAGAGGCAGGGGTGGTTGTGAGAGTCAGGTGTATGAAACCTTAGTTGGGACATAGATCTGTGATTATAACACTTATCAATCACCTAGCATAGATTATTCATCAATATTCAACCCTTATGATACTTCACAGATAGCACAAAGAATCGCAGTATGTACTTAGATCTAAGATAATTCAACACTTAGCCACAACAAGATGGATTAGATTCGGCAGATAAAACACTAAGCATCTTACATACCAGATATAACCTTCATTCATATCTCAGAAGCACAAAGAATAAATAGATCTATCTAAACACATCAAAGAACTTAGCAAAGGAAGAGACAAACACATCAGGTTGAGGAACAGAGCACAACACACAGATTTACCATGGTTCACCCCCACCCTGGGGATACGTCCACAAAGTCTTCTTCTTTATTAGCTTTAGTTAATTAGGTTACAGCACAGAGTCACCAAAAACCCTTCTATGCACAGGACAAAATATCTATGCAGCTCGCTAGATCCTTCTTCCTTGCGTTGTAGCACAAAGACTTCTATAATCTCTATAATAACTTGCACTTAGCTCTGTAACCCCTCTACAGTCATGCACAGAGCACTACTAGCACTTAGATTACATCACATGGATGGGATACTGTCCCCTTAATTACTTTTCCTAGACATATATTTATACATTACAAAAGTTGGCCTAAGCATGGGTAATCCCACGGGCCGACATCCCTTTCCCATTACATTATCCCCAAAAACCCAAAAAAGGACCCAAAAAGGGGTCTAGCTTCCACGATTTCTGCTTCACGTTGCGCTCCATATTTGGTAAGTTGTCAAAGTCCCAAAAACGGTCAAATATGACTCACAACTAGCCCCCAACAATCACCTATGACTCGTCCCGAGTCACTCAGGTCTGGGTAACTTTGCCTCAAAGGTATCGAGATTGGCTCGTGCTGCTTCGACTTATCTCTGTGCTACTGCTTCTTGCTCAACAAATTCCTGAACAATAGCTTTGTTGATAGGTCCTTCTAGTTGTTGCTCGACTGTAACAACTACTTGTTCTAGTAGTGTTCCTTGGCCTTCAATTTCTTCAAACAATAGGTAGGCCACCTCTTGGCTTGGTTGGAGTTTCTGGGTGACTTCCATCATTTTTTTTTGTGTGGTAAGAACGAGTTGTTGGGAAGTGCGTTGTTCCTGGGATCTCTTCATCCTCTCGATGGGTGACAGGAGCTTGAACTACGCTTGTACTATATCTGTGTGCTGCTTTGTTTTCTGGAGTTGGGACTCCATTTTCTTCAACTCTGGGTCTTCATATAGTTGTTCATATATCTGCACTCTTCTGCTACTTAGCTGTTTACATTCTGCAGCAAGTGTTTTAATCCTCCTGACTGTGTTCTGAGCATTCAATTCTCGTTGGTCACACACTTCTTGTGGAGTTTGCGTTATGGTCTGAAGCTCTAATTCCACGATCCTTTGTTGAATTTGTTAAATAACTTCAACCAGCTTCGTCACTTGGTGCTCTATGGGCTCTTCAGACTTCTTCTATAAGCCGATCATAGAGCGAAATGCTCAGTTGACTACTTCTTCAATTCCTATTTTCTTTGCGAGCAACTGCTCTTTCTCTTTTTGGATCTTCGCTGTCTTCTTCAAATTTTGCTTGAAGAGCATTCTTCTCTTGTTGTGCGGCTTGGCATTGTTCAATAATTTCCTCCTGTGATTTATTTAGGGCTTGGGTGTCCTGCGCTTTTTCTTCCTGAGCATGTCGAAGGCGTACTTCAACTGTATCAACAATCTTGCGGAGATGAACTAATTCATCTCCCACTTATGTTGTTCCTTCTGGTAGAGGTGCAGTAGAGATTTCTTAGCTAGATTGGAGTTCTTGTTGTACTCCTTGGAGCGTGATCTCAATTTGGATATACATTTTTTCCTGCTTTGCCTCCTACTTCTCTATGATTTCCTTTGAAGCATCATTGATTGTTGCAACAATGAAATCAAAGTCATCCAAAGTGAGGATAGTTCACATCTTGGTTATAAGGGTTCTTGGTTTCTTTCTGGAGGAAGATTTTAGAGGTGAGACCTTCCTTTCTTTGATGAGTCTTCTTTGTCCCTAGGTGGTGGTACTTCAACTTTATGTTGTTCAGTTTCTGTACTTTCTTCATCATCACCTTCTTCATATGGTGTAATGGAAGTCGTCCTTACAGATAGGTTGTAAACATCCTAGACTTCTTCAGTCTTCTTCGTTGTCTTTGCTTTATTTGTCTTACTGGGACCAAGTGTATCCTGCGTAGTTCTGGGGCTGTCGATGTCAGACATTTCTGCGGGGTTTGCTAAAACAAGGAGGTTCACTGACCATTCCCTGGTTATCTCTTCCAGTTATTCTTTTGTTAGCTTATAGTAGGACTGAAGCTATTCATGGTGCTCATCAGCGCGTGGGGTTAGGTATATAAAGTGGCAGTCCACGCTGAACTTTATTGGAGGTCAAAATCTCTGTAAAGTGTTCGGGGTTATGCGAGGTTCAATCCTTATGGCTGCTTTCAATTAGTTATAGTACGTGTGGAGAACAACACTAGATTTCCATTGCCTTCTCATGTCGTTCGAGTACGATAAGGTACTGAACTTTGCGGCTAGTGGCTCAAAGGGGTCAAGGTTTGGGAAGGTTGCGCCTTCCGGTAGCTCCCATGAAACAAAAGTGATCAGTATCAGTGATAAACTAGAATTTATGCCCCTGATCCTGAGCTTCTCTACAGTCAATATCCAATTGATTCACCAAGTACTTCGCCCAGTTCATTTGTAGTCCCTCTGTGCACTTTCTTGCAAGGTCAACTACAAAGCCAGATACTTGTGTTGGTCAATTCTTGTGTACCAACTTCCCTGCGATTAGTTGGCATGTGAGGCGCACTACACCACTTTCAATAGAATCTACCTTGTAGCCTCTCCCACCTTTCTCAACATCGCCATAGGCTTCTTTGATCTTCTATGCAAGAGCGCGGTCTGCGGTCTTTCCAGGATAGTACTCATCGGGATCAGGGCCCTACATGCTAATCCTGGTGATCCTATTGATCAGCGCCAGATCAACATTTATGTGATGATCTAACCATAGGTATCCTCCGTGGTAACTTGCTAGCAACAATTTTACACAAGCATTCACCTCCTGGTGTCTACCAAAGTGCCTTATTTTCATAACGTTGAGCAAAGTAGACTACGTGAGGTTCATATTCCATTGATGGGGGATGAGATTCAAATTCTTGCCCTTAGTTCTCGTCAATTACTTATACGGGGCGATCATGCTGTAAACTTTACGGTCCCCCAGGCCGAAGTCGCAAAACTTCAACACTGTAACCTTGTCTTGATCTGTGTGGTAGGTGCATACTCCTTTTGGTAGATACGTAGTGACTAGGGTGTATTCAAAGTCTCTAGGGACATTGTCCTTATTAATCTCACCACTCAGAGGGGGTATGTAAGCTGGTAGGATGGATGGCACTAAATTCACATTGCCTATGTCCTCCTTATGCTTAGTTCTTCTTAAAGAACCGGCTCGAGATGTTCCTGCTCGAGCAGTCAACAAGGAGACTTGCACTCCTCCCGTCGATGATGCTTGGACTCCGAAAGACATTCTTCTTTCCAACATGGCTCTCTCAGTCATTAAATCGAGAAGGACCTCTGTGACGGATTCCTCAAGTGTGGTGAGCTCGTTTGACATACGCACTCGAGAAAGATAATTAGGGTCACGATGATCTCAAAATACTGCACTAGGATGAACAATCTGCTTGCAATGATCACTTTAGACAATTACTAGTTCTGCGGGCTTCGATTTTTCAGTTGGAAAAAGTGTTCTTCGGGCACGATGCGACGAGCTAAATAGGAAATTCATCAACGGTCTGCTTGCAATAGGTATGAAGCTTCCATGAACGTTGATCCATCCATTATGGCGTGGTCCAATGATATGGTGGTGATACTTTAATGTTTTTCTGTCCGGTTGGGGTGGAAGTCGAATGATTATATTGGTCCAACAACTATATTGCTTTTCCACGACGAAGTGTCGTATGTCGTTGTTCTGATATCCCGGCGAAGCTCAATTCCTATGATTTTTCCTTCTGCGAAGTTTCCTCTGGAGCCTTCTGTAACTTTTCGATCTTGGCTCTCCTCTTACTTAACTTCCTAGCCTTCTTCCCAGTGAGATTTATCTCGGTCATCCTTTTTCCATTCTGATTCTTCTCTTCTCTCGACATAGTCACTTCGAGATGCTGAGATTCTTTCTTCAGATCTAAGGGTAATACTCCTTCATTATATGGATTAGGTATTTTGGTCTTCTATGGTTACTCTAACGCTCTTATAGCTTCAACATACAAGTCCCTGGTGTTCAATAGCTTAGATCTGTTCTCTTGTTCTGCCATCAAGTAGGTGATCCTTCTAGCCATAAATTCCATGAGTTGTTGCTTCTTCTGTTCTAGGGATAACTTTTGTTCTTTCTTCAGATATAGTCTTTTTCAATCCAGATCTTGCCTAACAAAGCTGAAAATGTGGCATGGTCCTCAATAAATTTAATAACTTTGAATTATTCCTCTATCGAAGCTTTATGCGTACTCATAGCTATCTAGGTAATCCTACCACATAGGGTTACCATTTTTCCTTTAAACAACCCTATTTTTCCTAGTGACGGAGCCATAAAAGGCCTTCCTAGGGTTTCCCAAGTACTTTTTGTCATAATGTTCATCTGTGTTCCCTCATCTAGAGCACAGTCAATGTCGAAGTCTCCTATTCTTACTTCGATTTTCTCCTTTTCTTTGAAGATCTCTGACAAACTGGCATCTTTACGTTCATCTAGGGTTTCTTTCATTTTCAGTAACATAATCTATGATTCTTTCTAGGGTTCATCTATAATGTTATTCTATTGATATCCTTCAGAGTTTTCTTGCTCCATATTCATATTTTAAATTCTAGAAATCATTCTAGGGCAATCCATTACTTCATGGTCCATAGCCTTACAATAGAGGCAACTAAGCTTTCTCCTAGGCCATTCCTTAGCAAGATGTCCTGGTCTTCTGTAACTATAACAAAGAGTTAATCCTCACTTTCTCTTCAATGATCCCCAACTCTTCTTATACTGTGAGCTGGGATCATAATGGCTAGCTTGCAAAAATTTCTTTCTAGGATCATGCATCCATTGGTTAGTCCAAAAATTCTTTCTATGCATAGGTATAACATATCTATCATTATACTTATCAAATCTTTTCATATCAAACGTTCTTTCATCTAACAATGCCCTAGTTTTCAATATAGGAAAAAATCTATCAAGCATACCTAAATCCATGCTCTAGAAACAAAAAAAAACACTTATCTTACTTATATAGGGCACAAAGCTTCCAAGTCTAAGAACTTTTGACTATTCTTACCTTTATTAGAGCACAGAGCTTACATATCTTCTTTTCTTCGGTATCAACCTCTTTTCTTGCAAATCTGACTTTTTTCCTTCAAATATGTACTTCCTTCTTCAACATAGATCTTTTTAGATCAAGTGGATCATTGTGCACTAGGGCATAGATCCACGCATAGAGATTTCATAATTTCAGGATGAATCTTTGCACAAAGCTTCTTCTGCTCAGTTCCCAGCAATCACAGTTTCAGGTAACGACAACGAAACCATTTGTTGGCATAGGGGTATACCCGAGGTTCAATGCTACAATAGAACACCAACAAAACCCTAACTACCGAACCTTTCGGCAACACCTGCGAAGCAGATGAAGTATAACTCGAGGTAGAGGTAGGGGTGGTTGTGAGACTCAGGTGTTTGCAACCTTAGCTGGGAACAGATCTGTGATTATAACACTTAGAAATCACCTAGCATAGACTATTCATCAATATTCAACCCTTATGATACTTTGCAGATTGCACCGAGCATCGCAGTATGTACTTAGATCTAAGATAATTCATCACTTAGCCACAAAAATATAGATTAGATTCGACACATTAAGAACTAAGAATCTTACATACCAGATCTAACATTCATTCAAATCTCATAAGCACAAAGAATAAATAGATCTATATAAACACATCAAAGCACTTAGCAAAGGAAGAGACAAACACATTAGGTCGAGGCACATAACACATTACACAGATTTATTGTGGTTCACCCCCACCCTAGGGCTACGTCCACAAAGTCTTCTTATTTATTAGCTTCAGTTAATCAAGTTACAACATAGAGTCACCAAAACCCCTTCTGCACACAGGACATAAGATCTTCGCAGCTCTCTAGATCCTTCTTCCTTGCGTTGTAGCACAAAGCCTTCTATAATATCTATAATAACTTGCACTTAGCTCTGTAACCCTTCTACAGTCATGCACATAACACTACTAGCACTTAGCTTACATCACATGGATGGGCTACCATCCCCTTACTTACTTCTCCTAGACATCTATTTATACGTTACAAAAGTGGGCCTAAGCGTGGGTAAACCCACGGGCCGACATCCCTTTCCTATTACATTATTCCCCAAAACCCAAAAAAGGACCCAAAAGGGGTCTAGCTTCCATGATTTCTACTTCACATTGCACTCCATCTTTTACAATCTGTCGAAGTCCCAAAAACGGTCAAATATGACCAAGTGTTCCTCAAAACTTGGTCAAGGGCCAACAACTCTCCTGAGTTATCTATTGAACCTAAATATGATGAGTATGGTGATGATTATTACATTGTTTCTATAGAACAACTTTTTGTAGATTGTTCATGGAGGGATGATGGTCTTCAGACAAGATTGTGTCATGATTTTGGAGATGCCATTGCAAATCATCTTGAAGGGTGCTCAGATATTCTCTTTGAGAATGATCTTGAGCATTATAAATTAGAACGTAGAGTAGTCCCAGATGTTTTAAAACCTCAGGACCATATATTTTTCCAAGATCATTTTGCTAACCTTTTAGATTTATTTAATGGAGGAACATGCTATGTCATGGATATTTTTTCATAGGAATCGAGGAAAAGTTTGAAAATTCATGATCAAAAACATTTAAGATGGAAGTTGTCAGTTTCCTTTTTCAGCCTACTCAAAGAAAGTGTGAGAAAATTTCAAATAAGTATATAGTTTTTGGATTGGCTTCACTGACATTTTTGTATCATTTGATTCAATGTGATTTTTTCAGTAGTTAGAGTAGGTGATGTATATAAATAAGATTGAATTTGAGCATTAGAGTACAATAGTGGTTTTAAGTACGTTTCCAGTTCAGTTTGGCATCTTGTATGGTTTTTATTTAAGACATTATGACTCCATAGCCCAATGAATGCATGAGCGTTTTTTTGTTTCGAAAAGGTGCAAGCAAAGTGACAGGGTTCAGCATTTGATAAGGATGATTTCAGGTCACCCAATGGATGAAGGCACTTGGTCTACTATTCTTGGCTCTTTGCAGGAAATCACCATCCCTAGATGGAGCCTATGTTGGAACAAATATTGAAATTTTGGTTTTTAGTAGCTTAGGAGGAAAAATTTATAGTGTTTAGCTACCGAAAGTGCAGACTTTTGATAGCTTAAATCTCAAGTTTTATATGCCCTTAGTTGCCGACAATGTAGATGTGTTTTTACGTAGAAATCAAGTCACGAGGAGGCATGAAAAGAATTCAATAAACAACATTAAAATCTCTATAATAAGCTTCTACATAAATGCCACATGACCATTTTGGGTTTTCGGCAGTCGGGGGTTTGACCGACATAGAGATTTTGACCATTTCTTCATTTCCCCGAAACTCGAAACCCAAAATTGGGGTTTCAGGACTTTCGGTGGCTTATGGCGCTCTGAAATCGCACTGTTAGCTGTCAAAATCTAGGACTTTTGGTGGCTAAGATACCATTGTTTTCGGCCTATTAGCCACCGAAATCACAGGTTTTTTCCAGTGAAAAAAACTTCCTTAGGAAAAAACCATTTTTATCAGCCTTGGAGAGGCCATTTTCCACGTTCGAATAGTTGATCAACATATAAAGATCCTAATATTTCCAGTGGTGTATTCATAATTTAATTTGGATATTGGGAAGACAGTCAAAAGTTCCCCACAAGATGAGGTTTGTTTTCAGAAATATGGCATTTTTTAGTGTGCTGAGTCATCATTTTCAAATAATGATTCTGAACAAATGGAGTATAATTTTGAGAAACGATAGAAGGTTTCTGTGCCTAAAACATCAGATATCAATAGTGTCTCTCAGTTTTCCTACAGTTATCACATATTGGGAGAATCAAATCCATCTCTGAGCCCTAATTTTTGGATCTCACATTTTCTTATTTTGACACATGTTTGTAAAATGCAAATCTGGGGAAAATTGAAACCTATCTCAGGGAACTGAGAGAGGTTTTTTCTCAAAACAAACAGATTCACAAAATCCTCTTTCAGTTTATACACATCATTCATGATTTGACAGATACAAAACCATATCCATAACCCTATTTTTCAACAATTTGGCCCATTTTCTATGGCAGAAAGTTTCTGAAAGTGATGGTAATTGTTGTTATCTTTTGGGAGGAAATTCGACCTCCTAGGGAGTATTTCGACCTCAATACCTACATGAGACACTTGTTCATTTCTAGAGGTATTTCTTTTGTAATTAGAATCGTTTTTCAATTATTCGAAAGGGGGTAGAAGAGCTATATTATTGTATCTTCTTGAAGAAGAATGGAGGGGGGGCGAAGCAAACATGGGAGTAGTACTCCTGGGACTGTAATATTTTTCTTTCTTGTTTAAAAAAAAGAGTGCAGAGCCATTTTTAATCTACATAATAGATTCTTGTGATTTTGTTTGCAGATAATGTCTTATTGCTTCGTTTTCACATCATTTCACTTGGTTTTATTTCCATTTTCTTCCTGATTTGTGACTGTGTTTGTAATGGAATTCATCTGTTTGTTAGATGCTCCATTGTAGGACATGTTATAGGTTGTTTCTTGTAGAGATATGAAGGTTCATAATTCATCCTTGGATAGATTCTTTGTCCCAACCATCTCTTTCCACCAATTTATGCTTGGAATTCACTCATTGTTAAGTGCTCCTTGAATTTTGATATGTTTTCTCTCTATTATGCTGCCATACTTTTATAAATCCTTCTCTCTGTAACTAGCTTCTACCTCGCCTCTGTTCCATGGATTTCCATTGCCAAAACACTCTTATTATTTTTTTGATCATTTGACTCCATTCCCAATGGACTACCTCCTGGTCCAACCCACCAACCCTAAAAACCCAAAACTTTCTATTACCCGCATATTTTCCCACTGATAAGCTTATTAAATATCCTATTGTGATATATTTTTGAAAGATCCCTCTCGGGTTGGAAGGGGCAGTTTCAAATCAAAAGTGCTTCGAGGTTATCTCAAAATTTACTTGCATGCAACCCAAGTTAAGTCCGAGTGATAATTATTATTTCATTTAAAATGTGATAAGGCTTGAATGTATTACAGCCTAGACTCAACTCTTGCGACAACAAAACCAATGGGATCTATGTCTTTCTCTAGATCTCAATCCACCTCAACCATCTATTCCAGTTTGAAGAAGCTCATACAAATGACATTGTCCTCCCTCTGGCTTCATCAAATTAATTTTTGATGGATATTTCAAGGGGAATCTTAGTCCTGCAATCATTGGAGTAGCTTTGTGAGATTTGGAGTAGCTTTTTGTTATGCTTGAGGACACCTCTCTCACATCCTCATGAGTAATATTGGGCATGATTCCGACAATGCTCTTGAATTATGGGATCTTACGAGTGGAATCCAAGCATTTATCCATCTTGGATTCCATCAATTAATTGTAGAAGGGGACTCTCGAATTATTGTTGGCATGCTAGATAAAATCCTAAATGGCTCTGAGCCAGCCAAAATTTTGCCCAGATGGAGGCTCCTCAGCGGCTTGGAATCTATGAATAATCTTCTTTCTCCTCACATGGTCCTCGTTGTTATTGATCAAAAAGAGGGTGATCTAAGTTGCATCTCTACTAAATTCTCGGTGCACCCCCTTGTTTCGAGAATGCCAAACCCTGGAAACATAGGATGACTCCTCCCTATATGGAGTGATATCAACCAGCTCATGATCAAACACGTGGTTAGAATGAGCCCTGCTAGGTGTCCACTCAAGGAATGTCATGGCGTGTGGAAGGGATGTCTCATTTATATACCTATAGGGTCATTAATCTAGCTCCATGCTCACATCAGGTGACGATGACCATAGCGAGGTTCTGTGGTGTAAGGGGAGTAAATTATAGTCGGTCCCCAAACATTCCATCCATTGTGGTCATCTATCTACATTTATGGACGATCAGGTTGGATAGGATGGCTATGTAGGATATACTCATGCAATGTTGATGGTTTTTCATCTCATTCTCATTGGCTCTACGAGAATGATCGATTCATGATCTCTGCAATCCTCTCCTAGTGTGGTTTTCTTCTCTTTGTTCACAATGTCAAGGGTCCGAGAGAGAGGTCGGTATTGTAGTGGTATTGTAGAGCCCGTGGATCCCAGCAGCAATCTCCTATGCATCAATCATTTGAAAGGAATTAAGGCATAAATGAGGAATAGAGGGAAAACACTCCATTGCCTCATTGCCTCCCGTTGAGGTCCCCTTGCACAATTCACCACATGTTAATGAAATATTGGACTAGGGTTGTTATGTTGAATGGGTTGAGGATGAGGGTATAACTTGTCCCCCCTCGAGGAGGCATTTAATAGAATTTGAAGGATCGTGTAGGTCAAGTTTCTTCCACCAAGGAATCCCTTCTTCTCCACATAGGCATTTTGAATCAGAAGAGCATATCCCAGACATAGAACCCTGGGGAAGGATTGATGAAAGAACAATTGCAATTCATCTTCAATGTACATAGAGAGATGCTGGACATGAATTTCAAAATGAACCAGTTTAATGTTAAACTATTGTTGTTGCTTAGTCAACAAACCTACCAGATGTTGAACCGGAGGGAGCAAGATCAATTCTCTCTATAGAGGCCTTCCATGGATGCCTCGATCTGGCTCCCATTCAGTGACCAGTTTCCTCCATAAAATTTTTGCAGCACATGATGTATTGGGGGTGTTTTTTCCATTTCTCAGTCCTTATGCTTTTACTCTTCTCTATTTTGAAGTTTAAGTATAGTTATATTTCATCCATTTTAGCATCCAGACACAGTACAGTCCTTATGCTTTTACTCTTCTCTATTTTGAAGTTTAAGTATATTAATATTTCAGTTATTTTAACATCCAGATATAGAACAATAGCCTTGCCAAGAATGATACTTTGTTTCTTTTTTACTTACGACTGAGCTTGGGTTGGTTTCCATCTATTGCTATCCAAGCTCATGAACACTGCATTTACTCATTCAAGGTTTTATATAAGCAAGCTCATGAAGACTGCATTTACTCATTCAAGGTTTTATATAAGCAAGCTCATGAATATTGCATTTACTCATGAAAGTTTTTATAGAAGGTAATATAATTTTTACTTGCAAAAAATAGTTTTTTTTAATTGGAAATATGTATTGGGAGGGGTTCAAAAAAATGATTTTGAAAAATTCTAACGAAATTAGGGAAATTCTTTAATATTCCAAAAAAAATATGTTATGTCATAAGTTCATTGATTTAAGTCCCCATGTTGATAACATGAAAATATTTACACTTGGGCAACATGCACTCATTTATCTTTAAAAAGACCTATTTAAGACTAATGAAATTAATATTTTATTTATAGGTAAAGATCTTATTATAGAACAAACATCCATAACTTATTTATGGGAATGGAAAATTCTTGTCAAAACTCATTACACAAGTTTCAATCCATTGAACCACAACCACATCTAGTATAATTAGAAAACCACACAACAACCACATCTAGTATAATTAGAAAACCACACAAAAAGAAGTGTTCAAAAATTATTACACAAATTTCAATCCATTGAACCACAACCACATATAGTATAATTAGAAAACCACACAACAAGAAGTGTTTAAAACTCATTAAACAACTTTTAATCCATTTAACCACAACCATATCTAATGTAATTAGGAAACCACACAACCAAAAGTGTTTAAGTACATCAAGCATTATGCAATGACTACTTTTGTTGTCACATTACTAACATTTAGGAACACTTCAAGATAAGTGTGGATGATTTTGAATATGCCATGGGAATGTAGTTTTATGCAACAACAATGCTTTGTTACATACCACTATGATACTTTTTTTTAAATGTTATTATATCTTACTTAGCTTATGTTAATGAGATATATTAAGGGTGCAAGCTCCTATGTATCATTACATCAAGTTTTTTAAGTAAGATATTGTCATGCACAATGATTATAAACATATTTAATCCCTCTAGAAATAGAGAAACATCAAGAATGCATGCCATGTGAAGGGGAGTACTTACTACTATATTTTAAGGTAATGTTGAAGGATAAAAATACAATTTCTCAAACAATATTTCAAAGTTCCTTTTGAGTCCTTTAGTAGTTGCATTGATAGTGTTTGTGTATATTTTATCAATCTTGAAGTTCCTTTCGAGTCCTTTAGTAGTTGCATTGATAGTGTTTGTGTATATTTTAACAATATCGAGTTCAACACTTTTGAGAAAGCTTACACATAGTGTCCAGGATTCACATAAATATACTAAATCTTGCTAAAATATAATATTATCAAATGATCAACTTTGTGATCACATGATAAAGGAAAATAAGCTATATAGATTCAATCCTATTTAAATTTACCATGGATGTAACATCACCTATTGTGAGAGGTGTACCATTTCAAGGTAGTAGGACACTATTGTGTGTAAGAAAAACACTATTGACTTGTACAAGTATTTATACTATCCAAGAGTGGTATAGACGGTGGAATAATTTTTGCATATTTGTCCCCTCTATATGATATCTATTCTAGTGAACTAAGCACAAACTAAGCTAGGTAACTATAATCAATTACTATATCCATGTTAACCACAAGATTTCATTTCAATTGACTACCTAAGATGTTTACTAACCACTCAAGTGGGTAATTCCTACCTCATAGTAGCAATGAATCACTTTAGAAAAATGGTTGTCATGATATCTTATAAGAAGATTTTTCAAATGCAAAAGACAACATGGTTATTTTTTTGACAAAGTGTGGGTGAACCTTGGTATACCATCATTAATAATCTTCAATAGAAAAAACTATGGGGATTGATCAATACCCACATATAAAGAGAAGTAGTACATTACAACCATAGGTAGATAGTCCAAATGATGCAGTGAAGGACAAATCACACTAGAATTATTAAGATTTTTTATATTTGACATCTAAAAACTCGGGGTAACAATATCCCTTTTGTGCACCACAATTATAATCATGCTGTCCACAAGACTCTAAAAACTTCATCCTTTGAGAAATTCAAGTCCATCAACAACAATAAAAAAGATTATGATAAAATTTGAGAGTCTTTACAAAAGACACAGTAAAAGCATAATGACATACCTGATCAACACCATGTGCATGTCACTAATTTTTCATATGAGAAATAATATGATCTTATCTTCAAAGAGATTGGTTCAAGGAGAAAGAGTACAGTTTTATCTTTAAAAATATTGCTTCAAGGAGAAAGAGTACAATTTTATCTTCAAAAATATTGCTTGAAAGAGAAAGAATAGGAGCTCAATCCATTTCCATATGTCCCCTTATCTTTAAAGAGAGTGCTTAGAGGAGAAACACTAGGAGCTCATGAGACTTAGATATGAACGCTACATCATCAATGCGCATATTAGAGAAAAAAAGTTCAAATTGGATTTAGTTATATGTATGAGAATTCATCCAACATTGAACATAAATTACTTGAATCCATGGCTCATCAATTTTATAGAATCTTGTAAAAGAGTCTATTATGGAAATTGATAAGAATCTTATGGTTAAAGTAAGAATAAATTTTAAAGAAAATATAATTTTGTATTGCAATGAGTAGAAAATTAGATAATTAAAAATATTTTTCAACATTAAATTAGACAAATAATATGCAACCTGTATCAAAGCATTTAATGATGTACATGCTATATACACATTCTCATATCTAAAGTATCTTTAAATTGGACAATGTATATTCAACATATATAGCATTAAATGCTTTGCTATAAGGTGCATATTGATAGCTATTAAATTAGATCATAGACACTTAAAAAACATTGTTATATTTTGATAATCATAAGACCATTATTATACTTTAACAATCATAGGTTTTAACAATTTATGACACAATAGTTAGGGACAAAGAAATCCACAAATTCTAAAAAAAGAAGTTTGATCAAATAAAACTAAATGAGCATCTACTTTTTGGTGTTTTTTCGAGCATATTTTCCGAGTGGGAGTTGCAGATTTGAGTGGTTGATTTTATATAATCCAAGTGCCCCATGAGTTTGTCAAGACACAGGTTGAGTTTGTATAATCCAAGTGTCATCCTTGGTCATTTTGGCTAGAGTTTGAAGAAATTTTGAGGAGCCTCTTGTCATCCATGTTGTTTATCTTGTTCTTGTAAATTAGGTATCTAATCATGGAAATTATCACAATGGGGGAGGCTTACTTATTTGAAGAGGATAAGATAGGGTGTATTGCCCTTGATTTTGAGATTATAAATTATAAAATTCTTTTAAATCTATTATATCTTTCTTTAATATTCTCTATATATACTACAACCCCAAAATTCATACTCCCTCTTTTAATAAATAATAAGATATCATGGAAATGCTAAATTGATTTTCCTGTAAAATCCAATCCAAGTAGAAAACTTGGTTACAACTTGGCAGGTCGATTTCGTCAAACACACCACTAAAAAATAACATGCCATCATGTCATGGTTAGGACAAGTCAACTAAATGGTTTCACAAAATACCAACAATAACAAGAGTTGCATGGCAACATAGTCCATGCCAGGTAAGATAGAGTATCCTCTATCTACAATAAGGGGTTCAAGTTCTTCACCAATCATAATATTAAAAAATGGTTTAATTTAAAAAAAAAAATAAAAAATTCAATATAACAATGTTATACTTTGGAAAATTCTTTAAATTTATAGTCAAAGTGCTTAGTAAATGGAATTAATGTGAAATCAATAGCAAACACATTGCTATAGTCCTATATACACTTAAATTATTATATAGAAAACTATCAAATAAATTTACACTTATATTGAAATACTATAAATATAATAAAATATTGTTATCTCCCTCTTTATTTATCTATAAATTCAATGTATCTTAGATAATAAGATTTTAAAATTTTGATTCTAACCTATAATATAATGAATAAATAGTAGGTTATGAGACAATCTCCAACATATCTTTGTAATTAGTTGACATGTGTGTTGGAATAATGTAGAAATTAGTATCTATGTAACTAAGTGGTTGTGGGTTGTTGTGTGCCTGTCCAATTTAGGGTTTGTTGGTGGTTTCAGATCCACCTTTGTAGGAGGTTAGTTCAAGGTTGTTGTGAACACCTTGTGCTATATATATGTAATTGATTTACATTAATAAACAATTAACAAAGATTATGTGAGCGTAGACTCACTGGTGATGTGCCCTTGTGGACTCACTGTTATTGAGATTAATTGATCTTTATTTTTTAATTTGGTATCAGAGTGCCCAGATCAGAACGCCTCCATTGTTGGTCTGCGAGATCACTGTTAGAGGATTTACGTTCGGTGTCAGAGGACTACCTCATCGTTGTAGTTGTATCACTGAAGGCTCATTCTTTTGGGAGAGGAGTCGTGCCAAAGCATTCACTCAAGTCGAGAACCTTGCAGAGCCCGCACGATGCTCAGGACGCTGCTGGAGGAGAGCGTGGACGTTGTTGGAGGATCACTGAGGAGAGATCGCTATTTGAGGTGTAGAATTTTTCCCCTTATTGATGAGCTTGGACCACCGATCATTGTGTTTGAGGTGCAGAATTTTTCCCCAATCAGATTCTGGAATTGTGGACGTCATTGTGGAAGCAATTTAAATTTTGCAGATGTAAAGATGATTTCAGGGTTGATTGTTTTACGGGAATTTCAAGGGAGTATTTCTTTGTTACGACATGGGAAATTGAGTTCATGGAGGTGTGTTTCCAGCTATCATCGAAATTAGCGTACTCACCAATTTTGTATCGAATTCTCCCTTGTCGATTCGGCGAGACACTCACACAAATTTACCAGATCAGATATGGATTCGTTGTGTTTCAAGATTTAAATTGTGAGTTGTATTGCTCTGCAAGGAGTTTTCACTGCTCTGCAAAGAGTGTATATAGGATAGAACTGGAAACAAAATCTGCCCAGACGAAATCGTTGTCTCGAAAAGAGCGCAACCAGCAAGAAAGTCATTTGGTGGAGTATTGTGTGCCTGCGTGGAGGAGATCCAATCGCTGTGTGTGGTTGCGACATCTGTATTGTTGCGTGTTGTTCACTGTACCATCTGAAGTGTTACAAGGAAAGAGTGCCCAGATCAGAACGCCTCCATTGTTGGTCTCATTACATATATATAGCACCAGAAAAGTGAGTTGTTGTTTGGTGAGAAAAGTGATCCACTTGCATGCGCAAATCAAGTGGAAGACAACTTTATTGTTGTAGAGAAGGAAGATCAACAGGAGAGAAATCAGAAATCTCTCTTAGAAGAGAAAAATGAAATTAGCGAAAATTGTTTTGATATTCTAATGAATGTTTTTGAATGTGCAGGGTTTACTAAGGAAGAATGTGATGTCAAGCACTTAGGTGAAGTGCCAGATAAGTTTGATGAAGAATTATAATTTATTGAGGAATGGCTTCAAAAGCCATATTATGATGAATGGAAAGAAACATTAGATTATGATGAGGACTGTATGGACACTGAAGAAGAAGAAGACTGCATTACAGATATAGAAATTGAGTCAGTTTTTATAAAGTGCAGTCCTAAAGAAATAAAGTATTACTATGAGATAATGTTGCAAGAGTCTGTTGAGCAGGACATTGTTGATTGTATCCAGAAATGGGAGCAACATATTTATGTGGAGTTGGAAGCATTTGTGAACATTAAAGACAAATGTTCTCAAGAAAATGCAGAAGTGTTGAGGACAAAGAACAATAATCAAAAGTCAAATTCCAAAATGTCAAGGAACAAAGCAAAAAGGGATATGAAGAAGAACAGAGTCAAGATGAAACATATATGCAGTAGAAAGCCAAGGAAGAAGCTCCATCTACATCACTATCTAAGATCAAGAAAGGTCAAGATGAAATTGTTAATTTGTAAGCCTAGCTGAGATTGAGACCAACAAGCATGTTATATTCTGCTCTGTTATGTTTGGTAGAAAATCCATTTCTCCATTAAGGGGGAGTGTTGGAATAATGTAGAAATTATGATACTTAGTTAAGATTTACGTAAGTTGTTCATGTTTAGGTTTGTATTGGTTTCAGATCCACCTTTGTAGGAGGTTAGTTCAAGGTTGTTGTGAACACCTTGTGCTATATATATGTAATGGAGGCGTTGCTGGTGTTATCTATAATATTTGCCTTTATTGGCATAATCGAATTTGAAGTCACCTTAATAATGGTGGGGAGGGAAGGCCAGCGGGCACCTCTGCAATCAGGGGTTAAATTTTTTGGCCAATCATAATTTTAAAAAATTGTTTAATTTAAAAAAAAATGAAAAATTCAATATAACAATGTTATACTTTGGAAAAATCGTTTAAATTTATAGTCAAACTACTTAGTCAATGAAATTAATGTCAACTCAATAGCAAACTCATTTCTATAGCCTTCTTTGACATGACCTAATAAGATATCATCTCCACCCATTCTCGAATTTATCTTCTTTACATTGTTCTAATTTTTCTGTACCATAAGTTTGAAAACTGTACCGAATCTGGAAGTAAATATCAACAATGTGAAAGGCCAACAAAATTTTGGAACAATCTATGTGATGCTTTGAATTAAAAAACATATTTTTAAAAAACTCCATATGTTATTTGGATAAAGGTCTTTGAAATAATCTACAGGTTTTCAAGTAATTATGTAGACGGACATGAGCACAGGCAGTTAGGAAAAATAACCTATTTGTTTTGAAATATGTAATTATAGATCAATAGACTTAAAATTGGTATCGGTTAGTAAATTACGATTAGGTTAGGTTTGGTTATTAG
Organism: Picea glauca; assembly: GCA_000966675.3. Classification (NCBI taxonomy): domain Eukaryota; kingdom Viridiplantae; phylum Streptophyta; class Pinopsida; order Pinales; family Pinaceae; genus Picea; species Picea glauca. The sequence goes on along the minus strand of JZKD02S1649179.1, from coordinate 529,771 downwards.
ATTACTCGTTAGGTACAAGTGATCAAGTTAATTTTGTCTGGATATATTTCTGTAGAATACTGTAGCCTATGTCCCTTTCATAAAAAAAAAATGTAATCATAAAAAATATCATGTATAATTTCTCTTTATATACAGAAAATTTCCACCCACTGTACAAGGTTATTTTAACTTTTGTTCATTAAAAATTTGAAAAATTCCAGCGAATATGATATCTACAGAGCTCCAACGAATCTACAAAGCTCTATATACTTTTGTCCCCGTGTAAATAGAATGCTTTTGAGGTTGGGCCTACCTCCCTAGTGGAGTAAGCGTCCAGAGAATGGGTGAAGGAAGATAATTGATAGTGGGCACTGGGTGGACTGAGTCAACTTCTACAGATGAGCCACAGTCGTTGGTACACTCATTCGCGTCCGCGTTTAGAGTCTTTCTATGTGTTTTCCGCAATCGTATCGATTGTGGACGGGTTCTCTCTAAATGTTTTATATACATCCTTCTCATCTTCTCAAATCACCCCAAAAAAACCATTAAGATATCCACAAAACATTTTAAGCTATAAATTCCAATCACCTTAAAAATATCACAATTTTCCTTAGTTTTTGGAGTTAAAGTTTTCCAAAATTTTATTTTTGTTAAAATATAAATAGTTTAATTATTTTTATTCCTTAATTTTAATGAAATTTTAATATATAGATATATATATATATATATATCATTTAAATTTCTTTTTATTGAACATGTCTATTCGATCCCAACTTCCTTTCAATATTTTCCAAGTTCTATGGATATGAACTTACCTTCATCATATATTCTCAAACACTTGATCGATATGCCAACAGATCAACCTTTCTACAGACCCATCTTTCTAAATTGTACACATTGCTCCACCTCGAACTTTTCATTTGAACAACTTTGTCCAAATCCGGCCAATCCGACCAAGTAAGCCTTTATCGCTTATCTCCAGACCCATTTACAATGGAGTTCACCAAGCCTTGTATGGGGTTCATTACATGTAATTCATGGACACAATACCATGTGATAACCAAAAAACATGGACCCGAAAAACCACCTTCTTTGACCTAAACATCAGATTTAACTCATTAACTCTTTCACCGAGTCAAGGTTAACTCAACATACAAGCCCCCCCCCCACCCCCCACATATTCAATCTACTCAAATATACGTCTAGAATTTTCATAGGAGACATGAAAAAATAGGGGTACGCATGCTTATCTAGGTCTTACAGACATATGCCTATTTACATGCAATCAATTATTGTTACAACTCCAAAGTAAATACAATTTTTTTTTCATGGTGACTCAACCATCATCGCTCTTGATGTTTCCATGTTGTTCGAGAAAATCCTGGATATTGAGGTTCCATAACTCAAGGTTATTCTTTCCATTGAATTTCTCCACCTCAAACTTAGAACTCTACACTTTCTCCAATAGCACAAACGACCGTCCAAAATAAAATCAGGGGTTCTAATAAACCAAGCTCCTCGATCCAGCAACTAAATTATCTTCTTCTTCGCTCTCTTCTCCTTCAAATCTAAGCTCTACTACCACTTGTTAGGCTGTGAAAGAAAAACAAAGCATAATAACTAGAGCATAAACAAGCAAGATCAAACACGCATTAAACCAAGCACAACAATCCCACAATTGACACAGTGATTTATGTGTAAACCAATACAAGAAAAACCACAAACAATGATTACCAGTATTCTTATTATTCAAGGGAAAATTACAATAGCCAACCCATGCATATAACCATCCTCTCCTCTCATACACACAACACTTCAGTATTGCGTCTTGCTCTCACACACTCACTACACATTACACTCACATTGTACACACACCTTTATGGGTATGCTTGCATATATAACATCTATCACTCAATTACACAAACTGATCATGAATAGATCACATAGTTACATGAGCAGGTCATAAATAGATCGCATGCATGAAAATTAACATATTTGCATGCATGTGCATGTGCATTTGCATGTGACTGCATGAGGAAATTCCTTGGCATGTTCCAACATTATATTTTAGACAAATGCGTGAATAAACATTCTAAATCTTTGGATTGTAATTTCTATGAATTTTGTATTTTCTTAGGATTGTTGAGTAAATGTTTGTAGATAAAATCATGTTATTAATAAGTAGTTTTAAAAAATGGTTAATGCCATTCTTCAAGAGCATTCGTTATTGCGTCGAATTTGCTAATGCATGCAAAAAAAATGGTTGTCTTGGAGCATTCCAAGAAAGGTTCCATTCAAGGTGGAAAGAGGAAATATCAAAGAGACAAGGGAAGTCTCACAGAACAAACAAATTTAAATCGAGAACACCATAGAGGACTATGTCCCATTTATCCAAATTTTGGTAGTTAAGAAGCCTCTCCTACAATGAGTATTCAAAGACTATGAAGCAAGTACTAACAATACAATTCTCTTACTAAGACAGAACGAGCTATTCTTAAAATTCAAGAATGAAGAATATCCTAGGATTGTTCCCCATAATGATCTAGCAGTTAGATTATAAGAAGATAATGTCTTCATGAACATCAAGAAGTCTTCGTTACATTTTATGGAAGCCAGGGAACTGGTTTTCCCCTATTCAGAAGTTATTTAGTGGATTATATATTATACAATTCTGAATCATTGTATGTTTGTAAGATCAATGGCTATTTGTATTGGGTCTTTCTTAGCATAGAAATTGGAGAAATATTATAATTTTAAGAAACCTCAAGTCATGTTGGTTATTCTTTTGGGAATGACTTCTATGATAAGAATGATGTTGGAAATATCATATCCAGGTGGTGTAAATAAGACAATAAATTGATTAACAAAGCTAGTGGATGGTACACAATGACCACTTTGGGAGAACCATACATGTATATGATGGTTTTCATAGGAATATTATATGGGGAGAATGGTTGTTCAATATTTTTAGATGCATGGATCCCTTTATCTTACACAATAGTTACAACAGGAAATATATTTAATTAGGGATACAAATTTTCTAATTAATTGAATATTATGATTGAGCGAGTGCACAAGGCCAAAGAGACACATGGTATAGCTCCTAATTTTTATATGGCCTCTTATTTGTTGAATTTTGTATTTTCTACAAACCTATTTCCAGGACTAAATCTCAATTGGAATAGTTCATAATCCCCCGTTCATGTATACTTTCAGATGTTATGGGAGAACAAGTACAAGAAGTGATACATAGAAATTTGTGATAATCTATTGGCAGGGTTATATGCCATCATTTTCCAAGAAGAATTTTCTAGATTGACTACTGACGCTAAAAAGATGATAAGTTATATAAAAAATTGGTACATTCAAGAAGGTTTCATTTATATTAGTATTTTCAGTGCTACTGTAGCACCTCATCTTTTATCGAAATAAGTATTAGACTAGTTGGTTGTTGGGGAGATAACTTATCAAACAATATATCAACAATTTAATATGTCATTGCTGAAGGAGGAAGAGAAAAAAAATTATACTTTATGGTTGAACAGACTAGGCCACTACTTCATCAAGGACCCAAAGCATGCTAGGAAATAAGCAACTAGTCTTTTGGAATATCATTCCTCATTAGGGAAATTTCAAAGGCATGACCCAAAGGGGTTGGTTTCCATTTTTTTTTTTTTTTTTTTGTAACTTGTATTTACAACCATGATAAGTGGGAAGATGAGATATTCCTCCCATATGCTAGTGATGGGGATGATGCACAAGAAAGAAAGAATAATCCTCACATTACAAATTTAAAAACTTTGTCCATCAATGAATAGTTGGTCAAGATATAAAGAGTTAGATGCTGAGAGATTTAAAAAAGAATCCCAAGAATCTAGGAGGTTGGAAGAAATCTGACTGAAAGAGGAGGAAAAGTTAAAGGTTATCCAAGATGAGCAATTAAGTTTACAAAAAGAATATGAATCCCAAAGGTGGAAAGAACAAGAGATAAAGAGAAAATAAGAGAAGTAAGTTTTCCAACAAGAGATAGAAGACAAAACAAAGACTGCCAAGGTGGAACAAAGGAAGACAAATTTGCAGAGTTAGAGAGAAAAAGAAAGGTTGGAGAAAGAAAAAGAGGAAGATAAAAAAAGGAAGAAAGAAGCAGAGGAAGCTAGGGAGAAACATGATATAGATGCAAAAGAGTAGATAATTCCATAGAAAACACAAGGGGAGTAATCAAAGAAGTAACCTATAGTCATACCCAAGGAATTCATTAACTTGAATAAGGATAGTGAACGTAATCTTGATTTAGATAGAAAATATTGTTAGAAAAACAAGATCGCAGAGAAATAAAATAAGACAAATGTGGAAATAAAACACAGAAGATACACAAAACAATAGAGACACAAATATACATGGTTCACCCAGTGTGGGCTACAACCACCAGAGAAATTGGCAGGTCGTTCCTTTTTATTTTCCAGCAAAATGAAGGGATGCAAACTACAACACACCTGTTGTAACTTCCTCTACTTTATCTCACGGTATCGTCTCTCAGAATACAATAATCAGGATAATACACAGCTATAATACAATTCCATCTTAAAAACAAGAGGGTTTCCTTCTAGGGAAAAAAACCCTAACATACTCTATACTATCATATATGTGACTTTATGATTAACGCTCAGTATTGATTATGAAATTACAATATACATTTACAAAAAAAAAAAATTCCTTCAAGGGCTTCGAACTCGAACCCTCAAACCCCCCAGTTGGGGGGCTGAGCCTCCTAGACTCCACAGGGGGGGAAAGACCCCCCTGCAACCCCCCGCGTGGAGGGGTGTATAGTCTTCTAGGGTGTCCAATGTTCATGGGGTATAAACACGACTGAAAACAAAAACCTCTGAATCAGGAAAATAATCAGGATCCACAACCAACAATATCCCACTTAGAGACTGATAAAAACAATTCCACTTTTGTTGTACCTGTTTGGATATGATCCACCTTGGACCTAGAAAATTTCTCATCTTCACCTTCATGCTTGAATACCAACTGAAACTGATCAGGAACTCAGTTTCTCCCTGGTTACTCCTTTTGTTAACATGTCTCCAGGATTTTGGCTAGTATGTATCTTTTACAACTTCAAATGTCAATCTTCGAAGACGGATCATATGAAATGGTACTTGAGCTATATATATGATTAGTCTTTGAATGTTAGTTTGAGTTATTTGCAATATGAATGACACTCTCACTGTCATAGTACAACCTTCTATTCTCCTGCTTCTTTCCCAATTCCTCCATAAACCTCTCTAACCAAATTTTTTATTTACTAGCCTTTGTAGCACCAACATACTTTGTTTCTGTTGTTGAAAGTGCAACAACCTTTTGTAGTTTTGAAATCCAACTTACTTTTGTTCCACCTACAGTAAAAACAAACCATGTGTTTCTCCCCCTACTATCTTGATTACCTTACATCTCTGAATCAACATATCCCTATAGAACAATGTTTGAACCTCCAAAACATAATTCATGCATAGAAGTATCTCTCAATACCCGAGAATCCACTTTACTACCTCCCAATGTTCTTTTCTTGGATTGTTCATATACCTTCTCACAACTCCCACTACATGTGCAATATCTAGTCTTGTGCAAACCATAACATACATCAAGCTGCCAATTGTTGATGAATAAGGGACCTTGGACATGTATTATATCTCCTATTGTGTCTTGGGACACATTTACCTATTTAATTTTAAATGGTTGGCCAAAGGTGTACTAAATGGTTATGCATTCTGCATTCTAAACCTCTCCAACACCTTCTCTATATACTTACTCTAAGACAATGTCAATTTTTTTATTTTTCTGGTCTCTTGTTATTCTCATACTAAGGATTTTCTTTGCAGCACCCAAATCCTTCATCGCAAATGAATTAGCTAATTTCTTATTGACCACATTTATATTTTGCATATTAGACCCTAAAACAATCATGTCATCGACATAGAATAGAAAGATAATATAGCTTCCATTTTCTATCCTTTTTAAATAAACACAATGATCAAAATGACATCTACTATATAACATTGTTATGTCATAAAACTGTGGAACTTAAAATACCATTGCCTTGGAGTTTTCTTTAGGCCATACAACCTCTTATTCAAATTCCATACCAAATTTTCCTTCTCTTTGACCTCATCCCCTTGTGGCTGGTGCATATAAATCTCTTCATCCAAATCCCCATGGAGAAAAGTTGTTTTTACATTTAACTATTCAAGATGCAAGTATTCTACTTCCACAATACTTAGAATAGTCCTAATTGAATTCATTTTAACAACAGGAGAAAATATTTCATCAAAATCTATACCTTTATTTTGCGAAAACCCCTTTATAACAAGTCGAGCCTTGTAACATTTTTTTCCTCCACCTTCTTCCTTCAACCTGTAAACCCATTTATTCTACATTTCTCTTTTCCCCGTAGGAAACTGAACCAAGTCCCAATTCGGGTTATTTACCATGGAATCCATTTCCTTTTTAATGCCTTGCTCCCACTTCCTTGTAGTGTCTACCTACATTTCCTCTTCATAACTTTCTGGTTTACCCGAATCAGTCAACAATAAATAGTACAATGAAGGAGAGTATCGTTCAGGGGGTCTACTTAACCTGGTATATATTATAACAACACTTGCATGAGTTTGAGGTACATGTTTCTCTTGTTGTTGTACATTTTGATTTTTTGGTACCTTTGGAATTTATTTTTCAGTGATCTCATCAAGCATTGTGTATTCTGGTTTTTCTTCTTCTCGTTTCCTTCCCTCCAATTGATCTTTATACATGATCTTCTCATTGAATATTTCATCTCTACTCCTAATTATTTTGTGATTTTCATAATCCCATAAGAAATAACCAAAATAATTAACACCATATCCAATAAAGGTACACTTCTTGGATTTTTCTTCAATCTTTGTTCTATTTTCTTTTTCAATATGGACAAATGCTTCACAACCGAAAGTCTTCAGAAATGTATAGTTTACATTTTTACCTATCAATGCCTCCTATGGAATTCCACCATCCAAAGAACTTGAAGGTCCTCTATTTATCAAGTAAACAACAATATCTACAACATCTGCCCAAAACTGTAAGGGAAACCCTACATGCAATCTCATACTCCTTGCACACTCCATGATGGTCTTGTTCATCCTTTCCGACACACAATTTTCCTGTGGTGTTCCTAGAATTGTCTTCTCTCTATGAATCACATGGTATGAAAAATAATCATCAAATGTGTTGTTGCAATATTCACCTCCATTTTCTGATCTGAGATACTTCAACCTTTTTCCTATCTCATTCTCAACCAAATCTTTCCATTTCTTAAAAGTACCAAAAACATCATATTTTTGTCGAATGAAATAAACCCAAGTTTTTCTAGTTGCATCATCAATAAAAGTAACATAATAAAAAGATCCACCAAGATATGATACATGAGCTAGTCTCCATACATATTTATACACAAGATCTAACCTTTCACTCTTTTTTTCTTTTCTCACTCTGAGAAATATAACTCTCTTATGTTTTCCTTAAACACAATGCTCACCAAAATTCAAATCATTTAATATTTGGAAATAAATTTGTTTTGTGAAGTACATACATCCGCTTCTTACTCATGTTTCCAAGCCTATGATGCCACAATGTTGTATCCACTCCATAGAAGAGTCAGTATTACTAGTACATAAATACAATGTACCTACCTTCTTTCATTTTTCTATCACGAATGATCCTTTGGTGACCTTCCACGCCTTATCTGTAAATATAGATATACAACCTTCACTTGCCAACTGCCAAGTTGAAATTATATTTTTCCTTAGATCTGGAACATGTCTTACCTCTTTCAACAACCATTGGTTTCCATTCTTTTTCTTTATTTGTACCTTTCTCATTCCAACAATTTTTCATGGTGCATCATCACCCAAATGAACCTGTCCAAAATCACCTTCAACATAATCTAAAAAATGTTTCCTATGGGGTGTTGCATGAAATGAAGCCCCTGAATATTCTAACCAAGAATCAAAAAAATTATCTACAGAAAGAATCAAAGCATCTTGTAATACATCACATATTACATTTGTTTCTTGATTTTTCTTTTGTTGTCCATCTCTTTGTTTCTTTGGAGAAATGAAATATTTCTTCAGTTGTACTTTCTTCCCACAATTCCAACACTCTATCTTTACCAGTCTGTATTTATATATATGCTTCCTAGAATTACCACAGTTCCTTGAGACCTTTGATCTATCATTTTGTCTTCCCCTGTTCTCCACATTCAACGCATTACCTGATGTCTCACCTGTTCTTTTCCATCGCATTTCCTCGCTAAGGAAAACACCAACAACATCATAAAGTTTTAGAGTGTTTGAACCAGAGACATAGTTACTTACAATAATGACCAATACATTCCATCTTTATGGAAATGAGCACAAGATTAGAAGAGCCCTGGCCTCATCATCAAAGTCCACTTTTATATAACTTAGATGATTAGTAACCGTATTAAATTAATTTAAATGATTTGCAACAAACCCACCTTCTGACATATTCATATTAAATAATCTCTTTATTAGAAATGCATTATTGGATGCCAATGATTTTTCATAAAGTTTATCCAATGCGTCCATCAACTCCTTCATTTTCTTTTCTATTGAAATATTGAAAGCCACCAATGTTGTGTTGGCAACCACCAATTCTGTCAAATTTTATCATAATTAAAAGTCATCATAAAGGGATAAAATCTTTTTGTAGCTGCCTCCTCCTTACATTCATAAAAATTTATGTCTTTTGGTTTCAAGGAGATTTATTGGGCTGACTGATTATATGAGTATTTCGTTTAATTTTTCGTTTGTTTTGTTTGAATTTCATGACTGCAAGCATGAAATTGAAACAAAAGTTTGGCTTGGGTAATCATTATGTAGTTTGTGGTTTCTTCCTTTCTTTTTCTAAAGAGATTACACCTTAAGGGGACCTGTATGTTTATAAGTTTTAAGGTTTGAAGCCTTATTGATTGATCCATTGCCACAATTTTATGTACTATGGGAAATATGACTTGATCATACCTATGGTTGATTATATGATTTTAATTTTTGATATGCCTAATCGCGCAAAACCTTGGATTAACATTTAAAATGTGCTCTTTTCTCTTACCAGTCATATCGCTTTCATATAATCCTGGTACAAGACTGATGTACTCGTAATTACACATCATCCTATTGTCGTGTACATTTAATACTCTCATTCATTATTTGGAAAGGAAGTTGATAATGGTTGGGGTTTAGTCTTCATTGTGCATAGTGGTTCACAAGCCTGTGTGTCCTCTAGTTTTCTATTATTCAAAGCTCAAACTACCAAGTATGATAGCCACCCAAGTCCATAGGTATCAGGCCTATTCCGATTTCACAGACCTCTCCCTATTGTTTGTCTATTGGAAGACGAAGCCTCCCTCTTGTGGTATTTACTTTGTTTGTTTGATAGAAACTATGGTCCTCATGGTTCGAATTGAACCTAATGGCTATCAAGCCCTTCTCGCCCATGACAATGCCATAAGTGATTTACAGGCACATGGTTGGGACATATTCATCCAAAAATTTGAGGGCTATAACCTGGAAGTTGCATAGGATTTTTCTCAATCATTTGATGGATTTAAAGCCAAAGTTGGGGATCTGCATTTTGAAGTAACCGAAGACTCTATAGCATGAGTAACAAGACTATCACAGGAAGGAGAAAAATGATTCAAAAATGCCAAGCTAGAAGGCGTGCCTTGGAGCCTGTTCATGGTCTCTAAGAAATTGACATGGTGCCCTAAAGGTACTCCTTTTACCTTCTTAAAACCTCGATGGAACAACCTACTTTTTATTCTTAAACAGTTTATAACTTGCGAGGGTAAGTGTGGCTTAGTGTTTTTGTATCACATCTGCATGTTGATGATTTTCCTAGGGTTTAAGCTAAACATGCCCTTCTATTTGTTGATGAGCCTGCATAAGATGTCTAAGCATTATAAGAAACAAAGTTTAAACCTTGTGTCTAGCCTCTTCCACCATGGGCTTATACGAATTATGTTGTTGTCGTAACTGGCTCAAATTGGGAACACTTGAGAAGAGTTCTTGTGTCGAAACCATTTTTCCCTACCCAAGAGAACAATGGACTTGCCTCTGCTTTCCAATATAAACCCAATTCCTTGTAACCCTATGACCAAAATCCAAAGTGTCAATTCACATGGAGACCTTGAGCTCACTGAACCAAACTCTGTTGCTATGCAAAACCCTCTGGGTAAAAAACCACGATATAATTTTGTACCTAGAAAATCGTTAGAGGAGATAGTGGATGTATTAAGAGAGAATGTTTCTCCTTCTCCTATTGTCAATCCGACTCAGGGTACTGTTAACAAACCAACTATTAATAAAAATCCCAAGAAGAATAAATAGGGTGACTTAGATTTGAGTTTTATAAACAAGAGATCAGCAGGTTAATTTCCAGGAGTCTGAGAAATCGACATCAAGATCATCTAAGCTCGATATTAGTGATCAAGGTTGATTATCACTTGACCAATGATGAGATAAATGAATTCCTGGCCAAAGAATATGTGGATAACCAATGTCTCGAAAATGAAACCGTTAGTCAAGATATACAATACGATTTTGTTTCTAAACTACCTCTGTTTCTAGAAGATCAAGAGGGATTTGTTGGCATAGGCCACGATTTGAAGCAAGCTATAGGAAAAAATGAAGCACCCATTATTGAGTGCACTCAACCTCTGCCTACTATAGCACCTATACATTGTGACAATTTTTTGGACTGGGTAGAACGATACTATAGAGACATACCATATTTACAGGCACAATTAAAACATTTAGCAACCCGAAATTCCCTGCTGGAAAGGGAAAATCAAGAATTGAAGGCATGCACAGATCGGGCAAGCAAAAGGCCCAAACAAGCCAATAGTGTGATTATCAAGAATGAAACAAATTTCAATGCTATCATTAACTTAGAATTATCCGACCCTTCACTGTCTAATTTCTAGAATGGTAAAAATGGTTTTGATTTTCTTTGATTTTATTCTGTTGTAAAAAAGTCAAATAGTTAGATTTATTTTGATTTTCTTTGTTATATAAGACTAGCTACATAATCTCGCGATTTTGTAGCCAGTCTATTTATAAAAATTAGTTTGAATTGTTTTTCTAAAATTCAATTTCTTTTTGTTATTTTCAGGAGAATAATAGTTATGGTGATATTCACAAGGAGAAGCCATCATGGATATGCGTTGTATAGTTTAGTAGTTTATCTTTTGTTTGTTAAAACTATGTCATTAAGTAATTAATTTTGATAAACAAACTCCTACATGAGTGTTTCTATGTTGTATTATTTTTGTAAAGAAACCTATTTTTTTGGGATTACACTCTATCTTGCATGATAAGAGATTGTTAATACAAGACTAGTTTAAATAGTGGTTGTTGTTAGTAGTAAAAACAACTTTTGCTGGAATACAGTATGGACATTTGATTTTGAGAATGGATATGGGGAAGTGATTCACCATTGTCTTTAGACATGTGTGATGCTTATTCCATTCTATTCTTCTACTACCTCTGTATTATGAGATATTATTATGGTTGATTTAGCTTTAGCCTAGTCATCATATGGTGTTTCATATCGTTAAATATTTAGACACTGTCAATAATTTGTCATTCCATTTCGTATGTGTGATCAATTTGTCATTTGATTACTATTGAATTTATTTCAGAGGTTAAATTATTGACAATATTAATACTTTGAATTGAGTTTATTTTCGTTCTAAATTATTGATTATCATAAGATCACAACAATTTTCCAGTTATCATTTTGTTGTTATATTCTCACTCCAATACATCAAACACTTCTTTGAATTTATTCTGGAAGTACTAGTATTATTCTATCACAGTTTTCCCTTGCATGAAGGACAAGTAGGATCTCGAACAACACAGGGAGATAAACTCATTTTAACTAATTAGTTACAGGTTAGTCTCTGTGTTATTTAATTAAGTTATTTATTAACGAAATGATGACTACATTAATTATCATTAACTGTTTCTATGTTATGTTTTCAATTGTATTTTCTTGGTATTTATTAGTTTAAAATCTTTAAACATTCAAAAAGAAAACAAAAAGATTTATGTTCTTTCTTTATCCTATTTAAAGACAGTATTACAAACATTCATTTCACAAGATTTCAAGTAAACCTTGCAAGTTGTATATAGACTGTTTATAATCATTCAAGTATATACTCATGTTTATATTTCAACACTTGTAATTAGTGAACATATATTGTTAGTATCATATCTCTATATTAGTTTATTTCTTTTATCATTTTTAGGAATTTAGTTGGCTAATAGAGCCATTAAACCCGTCAGGTCAGTTTACTCCAAACATCTTTGGTTAATTAGACAACTCTGGTCAGGATCTAACCTCTCAGTTGACGGTGTGTCACTTACGCCCATCAACAAATGGCGCTAGAAGGAGGGAATGCAATTAATTTATGGCACATGGAGGTCGTACGACTCCCCCACACACTCGTACTCATGTCATAACGTGTAGTCACTCCGACACAAATGTTACACTTGAAACCACTACTACCTCAAATGATAACTTTGATATTCCCGTCGAACTAGTGACACCATTGTCTCAAGGGATTCATGTCCAAGAAATTGTTCGTCAATCACTTATTAGAACTCAACGTGCCTTATCCTGTATTAGACAACCTGGTAGACAACTCAATCAACCCCTTGACTTCACAAATATTTAGGAACAACTTCAAGGCACTGGTCTTCCTAGAAACACTTTAGGGACTAATAATATTACCAATCCTGCTGAAGCAATTATTCTTGGTGCTGGAGAATATGGTATTCCACCATCCCCACCTGGTTCTTCTCCACCTTCTTCGGGAGGTGAATCATCGGACAAAGGAAGTTCTTCATCTGAACCATCTCAGCCTTCGAATCCACCAACTCCCATGACAATAAAAAATAATCCCGCCAGACCTTGGCTCGATCAATATGTCGTGGCTGTGTCTAGACCCCAATACCCATTACCTAAACATTCAGAGAAATGGTTTCCCAAATTTGATCCAGATTCGAAGCAATCAGATGAGGATCACATCAAGAAATTTATGTTAGTCGTTATACTCCGGAGTGTCGAACACGAAGATGTCGTGTGCAGATTATTTCCTTATACTTTTGAGGGAAATGCCTCAACTTGGTATTTTTCCCAACAACCTTAGACCATCATCTCTTCGGACAAGTTTGAAACTTGTTTTTTTGGAAAAATTTGGAGATGATAAATCTCCAGAAGTCTTGGTAATGGAACTCTCTAGCTTAAATATGAACCCTAAGGAAAAAGTTAAAGTCTTTAACTAGAGATTCCTAACACTAAAAAACAAAATCCCTATAGATTTGACGCCTGCAGAAAGCTTAATTGTTGCATATTATACTAAGCCCTACATAACAACATAGCCATATGGGTTAAAATGTCCAAAAAGAACACGTTGTTAGATACCTCTTAGGAGGCAAGTTAAATTGAGAAAGATATATTGAGCTTAAAATATAATCTAAGTAGTGAGGCTAAAACAACTTCAACATCTAAGAAGAAAATATAAATTCTCTTTAGGCCTCCTCAACCTAAAAATAAACAAGAAACATTAGACTTGGAGAGCTTGTAGAAAGATTTCCAGAAACTATCCAATTAGGTTGTTGACTTGAAAAGATCCACTAAGGAGGCGTCTATAAGAAAAGGAAGTTTCAAACCTCCTTTTAGAAAACCTTTCCCTCCAAATTGACCAAACCCAACCATAGAAGGTCTAAATTTTGAAAGTTTACAATATGCTTTGCAAACGATATTGGAAGCGCATGACAATTTTGTTTATGTTCCTCCTGAAAATCCTGATGATATAGTTGAGGAAGAGGTATCAGAAGAGGAGGACTCATCTCCTCCCCTTTTCAAGAACTTGTCGGACAATATTTTTCAGGCAAATTTCGAAACTATCCACCCCTACAACACTAGAAGTAAAACACAAAACAAGCCCACACCCGAAACAAGTAAAAATGTGTTTCCAAAACAACCAAAGAAAACTGAAACTAGGCAAAACCCAGCTGCCCCAGTTTTAGAGTATGATTTAATTGAAGATCTGAAAAAATTAAGGGCAAATATTTTTGTTTTTGAATTGTTGAAATTTCCTCTTATTTTGCAGAAAATGCTTCAAAGCATCACTAAAGACAGTAAAAAGAATGATGTTAGCAGCAAAAAATCAGCAGAAATTGACTCAAACGCAGCTAAAAATGTCCCAACTAAAAGGACATATGAACATCAAGACAAACAGAACTTAGCATAAAACACTGTAGGAAACCTAGATAAAATTGTTTCAGGAACAACAATAAAAAATCAGCAGAATTATGTTGTTTCCGCATGAAGAAATGTGCCCCCTTTTTTATTGGCATTTGAAATTTTTAATAGGAATGTACATAATTGTATGGTTGAATCCGGTGCATCATCAAATGTGATGCCTTTGTCTGTATTCAAGAAAATTAATGAAGATCTAAAAAGCATTCAGCTAGATCAAACAAATGTTAAAGTGATCGATGAACTTAAAAATGTGATGATTAGATTATTGTCCAACTCCAAAGTTCATCAAGTAATTGATATTATCATTGTTGACATTCCTAAATTTTATGGTATGTTTTTAAGCAGAGATTGGTCAGAACAACTACATAGCAATTTTGCTACAAACTGGTCTCATTTGTGGCTGGTTGAAAATGGAAAGCCCAATAAGATCAGAATAAACAAAGAACATTACTTAATCATACCGTGACATATCTGAACGATCCAAATGAGTCTTTCGTTACCACTACAAATTTGATTGAAACAAAGGGAATGAATAACGTTTTGTTGTAACTTCATGACTGAAATTTCCTCTATCACTGATCTAGAACAACAATCTGAAGTAATAACCTATACTCAGACACCAATTTCATCAAATACGCCAAATATTCTAATGACTCACAAATATGGTCCCTATATTTTGATGGATCCAAATCCCGAGAATGGGCATGTGTCAGTTGTGTACTCATAGACCCTACATGTAATACAAAATTTATTGCTTATCGATTAGAGTTTTAATGTACTAACAACACAACAGAGTATGAAGCACTTCTGTAGGGACTTAGGAAAGCACTCAACATGGACGTGAAAAATTTGGTAGTATTTGGTGATTTAGAAATCGTAGTCAAATAGGTAAGAAACATAATACACTGTTTGTCACCACATCTGAAGAGTTACCAAATCGAGGTATGGAGTTTAATGCAAATTTTTTTCGCATTTAATATAAATTCCATTTCTAGGATGAGTAATTCAGACGCTGATTTACTAGCCAATGTTGCTTCCAAATTGTTTCCCGCTAAAGATATGTCTCGTAATGCATTCTCGGTTAAATTGTTATTCAGGCCATCGATTTCGGACAACATAATGAATTGGAGGGTATTTGATGATGATCAACAGATCATCAACTTTCTACATATGGAAGACACCTTCTAGGATGCAATTATTGATGAAGGCACTCATGATGAGAATCGCCAAGATTTCATGGTAATATCTGATCCTCGATCTTTAGAATCATCATACGAGATGGTAAACTCTATCCCCAAATTTGTTGTAAGATTAGAGAAGTTTTATGACTTACATGACAAGTTTAGAGGGGTAGTTAATTGCAAAACTAATAGTTCCTCTTTGCTCTATAAAACTATTAATTTAGGAACATGAGATAAAGCTCAAAATATTAATCTGGGAAAGGGATGTTATGAACATGAAAGATCCTCTTTTATAAAATTATTTAAATAATATAAATATATATTTTCTTGGACGTACGACGATCTAAAAACTTTTGACCCAAACATCATACAACACGTAATTCCTATGAAACCTCAAACTCAGCCTTTCCAACAAAAATTGAGGAAGATGCATCCTAAATTGGAACCTACCGTATCTAATGCATCCTAAATTACTTAATTCAAATATAATTTTTCCAGTTAGGAATACTCAATGGGTATCTAACTTATTCCTTGTAAGGAAGAAAAGTGGTGAAACTTGACTTTGTGTCGATTTTTGAAAATTAAACCGAGAATCTGATAAGGACAACTACCATATTCCTCCAATGGAACAAATCCTATAACAGGTTTCTGGTTCTGAAAGACTATATTTATTAGAAAAAATTTTGGGATACAACCAGGTCCTTATGTCTCCTTCATACCAGGTTAAAACCACCTTTTGTACCCTGTGGGGCACTTACGCCTACAGGTAAATGCCCTTTGGACTAAGAAATGTCGGTGCCACTTTTCAGAGAGTAATGGATATTGATTTCCGCGGCCTCATTAACCAGTCAGTTGTAGTCTATCTTGACGATGTCACTGTCTTTTCAAAAAACAAGAAAGATCTCTTGTCTCACCTTAGGGTTTTTTTAGAATGATGTCGCAAGTTCGACATATCTCTCAATCCCAAAAAATCAGTCTTTGCGGTAGAACAAGAGAAACTGGTTGGGTTTATAGTATCTAAATATGGAATTATTATTGATCCTGAAAGAAACCAAGCCATTGCCAAACTTCCCCCTCGTTCTTCCGAAAAGGCCATGCAATCCTTTTTGGGTAAGATTAATTTTGTCAGACGATTTGTCCCGATTTTTTCCAAAATGGTTAGACCTCTACAAAATCTAATTAAAAACGATGTTTTTTATAGATGGGGAAAACAAGAAAGTCAAGCTTTTGATTCAATTAGAAAAGCCATAATAGAAGCACCTTCCCTAATGAATCTCAATTTTTCTCAGTATTTCACTCTATACACTTTTGCATTTGACATATCCTATGTTGTTGTGCTTACACAGAAAAACGTTGAAAGAAACGAAATACCCATTTCCTTCATGAGATCTACTTGTAAAGGAGTAGAACTTAATTACCCCATGGTAGACCAACAAACATATGTTTTTTTTAAAGAAGTGAAACACTTAAGGTCTTATCTGTTGAAATCTAGGACCAAAGTTTTCGTTCCTTACTCCGTTGTAAGTAATCTATTAGTACAAAAAGATCTGGGTGAGAAAATGGAAAATTGGATGACATTGCTATAGGAATATGATATTGAAATAACTCCTACCCAAATCGTTAGAGGTCAAGGGCTGTGTAAATTAGTGGTTGATTTAGTTGAATAATTAGAAATTCAAGTAAATACATCAATTGTAAATCAGTATAACGAAAAACAAATTAGTTGTATGCAAACTACACCAAATTCTTGGTATGAGGACATTAGATTTTATTTAACGCATGGATCTTCTCCCACCAATATTGATCCCAAAAATAGAAGAGCTCTTAGTCTTAAATATGCATCTTTCCAATTAATCAATAACATATTATTTCGAAAGAAATTTGATGGTGTTTTTCTGCATTGTTTAGAAAAAGAGGATTCTGAAAAAGTGTTGGATGAACTTCATTCTGGTGATGTCAGTGGTCAGTTTGGTGGATATACCACTGCCCAAAAAGTGTTTAGGGATGGATACTATTGTCCTATCTTGTTTAAGTATGCCCATATGTTTTCCTGCAAGTGTGCAATTTGTCAAAAGGCTGCAGGATAGGTAAAAAAGGTAGCTTTTCCTTTGCAACTTGTTACTGTAGATGCACCTTTTCAGCAATGGGGCCTATAAATTATAGGACCAATCAATCCCCCTTCCTCACAATAGAACAAATACATTCTCACAACAACAGACTATTTTACAAGGTGTTCTGAAGCTTTACCTTTAAAAGTGGTCAACACCAATAAGGTAGTGTCTTTTCTGAACTCCCATATTATCACTGGATTCGAAATTCCTGAATGTCTAGTTTTTGGCAATGCTTCCTATTTTTTTTCCCTTGATATGAGTGTTTTCTTTCTGGAAAAAGGGATTAAACTGAAGTACTCTACCAGCTACTACCCTCAAGGGAACGTTCTAGCTGAGTCAACAAATGAGAATTTAATCAAGATTATAAAAAGGAAGGTTTCATAAAACCACAAGAATTGGCACAATGCATTGTACAAAGTACTTTGGGCTAATAGGGTAACTCCAAAATCCTTCATTAGTAATTCTCCTTTCTTTCTTGTATACAGAATAGAAGCCATCCTCCCCCCTCATGTCTTTCTTCCTTCTCTGCAATTATCGTAGAAAATTCAAGAAGAAGAGTGTGCTCCTCTAGAAAACTAGATAAATGCTTTATTAAAGTTAGAAGAGGTAAGAACACAAGCAAAGTAGAAACTTGACCAGCACCAACAAATTGTGAAGAGATGGTTTCATACAAGTTCAACATATGATAGGAATTTTGATGTTGGGGATTTGGTTCTCAAGTGGGACAAATCATACGAGGGTAAGGGAGAACATACCAAGTTCCAAAACCTATGGTTGGGATCGTTTGTAATTTATGAAAAATTGGGTCCTAGCTCTTTTCGTTTGCATAACTTGGAGGGAGAGCCAGAAGCTTTCCCAATGAATGGACAGGCTCTCAAGAGATATTTCGCTTGATGATTTTTGATCCACCCCCTTGTAAATATTTTTAAATTTTCTTTTCTGTTTTTTATTTTGGTTCTGTTCATTTTTCTTGATTTTGATTTTTTTTCTAAATAGTTATGTCTGAATCACCATTCATTTGTTGAAGGGGATCAGAATTATTATTCATTAGCAGCAGCTGATAACATTTCAAGCACTTGAACAGTAAATGCTAAACTTAGATGAACGGAAGTAATTTTATGTTCAATCAGTGTTTCTGGTTTCTCATTAAAATCATATAACACAATTATCCTTAACAAACTTCTAACGTTGTCCCTGTTTTAATGAGGGAAACTCAATTGTGCTTCCCCATCCTAGAGATGATTTATTGACATAAATCTAATTGTCCAAATCATGATAAAAGTCATCAGAACAGAAAAATGATTCTTAAATGATCAATCTTTTCATTACTAGACTGAGAGATCTTCAGTATCACCTTGATCTCTTAAATATCATGAATTTTCTAGAAATTTATAAAAAACAATTAGAGAGTTGAAAGCACTATAATGTGTGGGAATTGTATGTAAACCCGTCGAAACACTAAATATGTCTGTTGGCAGCGGGTAAATGCACACATGATACAAAGGAAACTTCATTAGGGTACTAAACAGGCTTGTTGGCAACGAAGCAATGTCGGGTTTAAGAAGACCCCAGGTATGTCTTTTAATTTGATCAAGTCTGAAGATGTTTTTATCATGAATGGATGACTCTTGGAAAGGATAGAGGTACTAGAGTGGGTTAAATGACATCCCTTTCGAGGCTATGGACGCCTACCGGTAGCAGTGGCCCTGTCAATGGTATCGAAGTCACCTGTATAAACATCACTATACTTATGGTTTAAACAAGACACCAGATTACAATTTTGGAAATAAATGCACCCAATGTTACGACTGTGTTATGTTCTGAGTCATTGTCAAAATTCTTGATCTGTCGTTAACTGTCTCTAAAATTTATTTCATATGTACCCCTGATATAAATTTTCTGGTGATGTGGAGATAACTGCTTCACCCAACATGTTGCCATTGTTG
Source organism: Picea glauca (assembly GCA_000966675.3). Lineage (NCBI taxonomy): Eukaryota > Viridiplantae > Streptophyta > Pinopsida > Pinales > Pinaceae > Picea > Picea glauca. The sequence goes on along the minus strand of JZKD02S1649179.1, from coordinate 510,172 downwards.
GAAGCCACCAATTCTATCAAATTTTATCATAATTAAAATTCATCATAAGGGATAAAATCTTTATGTAGCTGCCTCCTCGTTACATTTATAAACATTTTTTTCTTTTGGTTTCAAGGAGATTTATTGGGCTGGATGATTATATGAGTATTTCGTTCAATTTTTTCATTTGTTTTGTTTAAATTTCATGACTGCAAGCATGTAATTGAAACAAAATTTTTGCTTCGGTAATCATTATGCAGTTTTTGGTTTCTTACTTTCTTTTGCTAAAGAGATTACACCTTAAGGGGACCTGTATGTTTATAAGTTTTAAGGTTTGTAGTCATATTGATTGATCTATCTCCATAATTTTATGTATTATGGGAAATATGACTTGATCATCCCTATGGTTGATTCTATGATTTTCATTTTTGATATGCCTAATCACGTAGAACTATGGATTAACATTTGAAATGTTCTCTTTGCTCTTACCAGTAATATCGCTTTCATATCATCTTGGTACATGACTGATGTACTCACAATTACACATCATCCTATTGTCCTGTACATTTAAGACTCTCATTCATTATTCGAAAAGGAAGTTGATAATGGTTGGGGTTTAATATTAATTGTGCATAGCGGTTCACAAGCCTGCATGTCCTCTGGTTTTCTATTATTCAAAGCTCAAACTACTAAGCATGATAGCCACCCAAGTCCGTAGGCATCAGACCTATTTTGATTTCACAGATCTCTCCATATTGTTTGTCGATTGGAAGAAGAAGCCTCCCTCTTGTGGTATTTAATGTGTCTGTTTGATAGAAACCATGGCCCCCATGGTTCGAATTGAACCTAATGTCTCTCAAGCCTTTCTCTCCCATGACAATGCCATAAGCGATTTACAGGCGCATAGTTGGGACGTATTCATCTGCAAATTTGAGGGTTATAACCTGACAGTCGCACAAGATTTTTCTCAATCTTTTGATGGATTTAAATCCAAAGTTTGGGATCTGCATTTTGAAGTAACTGAAGACTCTATAGCATGAACAACAAGATTGTCACAAGAAGAAGAAAAATGGTTCAAAAACACCAAGCTAGAAGGCGTGCCTTGGAGCTTGTGCATGCTCTCTAAGAAATCAATATGATACCCTAAAGGTACTCCTATTACCCTCTTAAAACCTCGATGGAACGACCTACTTTTGATTCTTAAACAAGTTAGAACTTGCGAGGGTAGGTATGGCTTAATGCTTTTGTATCGCATTCGCCTGTTGATGATTTTCCTAGTGTTTAAGATAAACATGCCCTTCTATTTGTTGATGAGCCTACATAATATGTCTAAGCGTTATAAGAAACAAAGTTTAAACCCTCTCTCTAGACTCTTCCACCATGGGCTTATACGAATTATGTTGTTGTCGCATCTGGCTTAAATTGGGGACACTTGGGAAGACTTCCCGTGCCGAAACAATTTTTCCCTACTCGAGAGCAAAGTGGACTCGCCTCTGCATTCCAATATAAACCCAAGCCCTTGTAACCCTATGACCGAAAGCTAAAGTGTCGATTCACATGGAGACCATGAGCTCACTGAACCAAACTCTGTTTCTATGCAAAACCCTTTAGGCAAAAAGCCACGATATAATTTCGTACCTAGAAAATTGTTAGAGGAGGTAGTGTATGTATTAAGAGAGAAGGTTTCTCTTTCTCCTATTGTCAAGCTGACTTAGGTTATTGTTAACAAACCAAATGTTAAGAAAAATCCCAAGAGGAAGAAACATGGTGACTCAGATTTGAGTTTTATAAACAAGAGATCAGGCAGGTTAATTTCCAGGAGTCTAAGAAATTGACATCAAGATCATGTGAGATCGATCTCATTGATCGAGGTCGATGATGACTTGACCGATGATGAGATAAATGAATTTCTAGCCAAAGAATATGTGCATAAAAAGTGTCTCGGAAATGAAATCGTTAGTCAAGCTATACAATATGATTTTGTTTCTAAAATACCTTTGTTTCTAAAAGATCAAAAGGGATTTGTTGGCAAAGGCCACGTTTTGAAGCAAGATCTAGGAAAAACTGAAGCACCCATTGCTGAGTGCACTCAACCTCTGCCTAATATAGCACCTGTACATTGTGACAATTGTCTAGACTGGGTAGAATGATACTAAAGAGACATACCATATTTACAGGCACAATTAAAACATTTGGCAGATCGAAATTCCCTACTAGAAAGGGAAAATCAAGAATTGAAGGCATGCGCAGTTCGGTCAAACAAAAGGTCCAAACAAGACAGTAGTCTGATGATCAAGAATGCAACAAATTTCAATGCTATCACTAACTCAGAATTATCCGACCCTTCACTGTCTAATTTCTAGAATGGTAAAAAGGGTTTTGATTTTCTTTGATTTTATTCTGTTGTAAAAAAATCAAATAGTTAGATTTATTTCGATTTTCTTTGTTAATATAAGACTAGATACATAATTTCATGATTTGGTAGCCAGACTATTTCTAAAAATTAGTTTGAATTGATTTTCTAAAATTCAATTTCATTTTGTTATTTTCAGGAGAATAATAGTTATGGTTCTATTCACAAGGAGAAGCCATCATGGATATATGATGTATAGTTTAGTAGTTTCTCTTTTGTTTGATAAAACTATGTCATTTTGTAATTAATTTTGATAAACAGACTTCTACATGAGTGTTTCTTTGTTGTACTATTTTTGTAAAGCAACCTATTTTTTTGGGATTACACTCTATCTTGCATGATAAGAGATTTATAATCCAAGACTAGTTTAGATAGTGGTTGTTGTTAGTAGTAAAGACAAGTTTTGATGGAATACAGTATGGAAATATGATTTTAAGAATGGATATGGGGAAGCGATTCACCATTGCCTTTAGACCTGTGTGATGCTTATTCCATTCTATTCTTCTACTACCTCTGTATTATGAGATATTATTATAGTTGATATAGATTTAGCCTAGTAATCATATGGTGTTTCATATCGTCAAATATTTAGATGTTGTCCATAATTTGTGATTCCATTCTGTATGCGCGATCAATCTATCATTTGATTATTATTGAATTTATTTCAGATGTTAAATGATTGACAATATTAATACTTTGAATTGAGTTTATTTTCATTCTAAGTTATTGATTATCATAAGATCACAACATATTTTCAGTTATCATTCTTCTTTTATATTCTCACTCCAACACATCAAACACTTCTTTGAATTTATTCTGGAAGTACTAGTATTATTTTTTCACAGGTTTCCCTTACATGTAAGACAAGTAGGAGCTTGAACACCATAGGGAGATAAACTCATTTTAGCTTATTAGTTATAGGTTAGTCTATGTTTTATTTAATAGAGTTATTTATTAACGGAACGATGACTACAATAACTAGCTTTGACTGTTTGTGTGTTATATTTTCAATTGTATTTGCTTAGTATTTATTAGTTTAAAATATTTAAACATTCAAAAAGAACACAAAAATATTTTTGTTCTTTCTTTATCCTGTTTAGAAACACTATTACGAAGAATAGTTTCACAAGAATTCAAGTAAACCTTGCAAGTTGTATATAGACTGTTTATAATCATTTGTATATACTCATGTTTCTATTTGAACACTTGTAATTAGTGAACATATTGTTAGTATCATAGCTCTAGATTAGTTTATTTCTTTTATCATTTTTAGGACTTTAGTTGGCTAACGGAGCCATTAAAACCATCGGGTTAGTTCACTCCAAACGACTTGGGTTAATTAGACAACCCCGATCTAGATCTTACCTCTGTGTTGATGGTGTGTCACTTACGCTTGTCAACACGGTTCCAGTCTCATCTATATTGTTCCTAATGTATTTATGTTAATAAATTCCCATTAGTCATCATCCATGGTCGTCTTCTTCTTTTCTATTCCACCCAATGGTAGGATAGATCCTTCTGATGTAAATAATTTTCCATCTGCATCTTCCATAACTGGTAGTTTTGGTCGTTAAATTTCTCAACCCTAAACTTTCCATATTCTTCCATTTCTCCCACTCGAACCAGAAACCCTCTTTTCCTACGAGTTAACCTAGCTCTAATACTAGTTGTTAGAAAAACAAGATCGTGGAGAAATAAAATAATACAAATGCAGAAATAAAAGACAGAAGATACAAAATACAATAAAGACATAGATATACATGATTCATCTAGTGTGGGCTACGTCCACCAAAGAAATTTCCAGGTCCTTCGTTTTCATTATCCATTAAAATGAAGGGATACAACCTACAACAAATCCATTGTAACTTCCTCTACTTTCTCTCATAGTATCCTCAATTAGAATACAATAATCACAATAATACACAATCGCAATACAATTCCCTCATAAAAGAAGGAAGGTTGACTTCTAGGGAAAAAATACCAAACATTATGGAGGAAATTATTGATTTGGAATCCATTTATTAGAATCAAAAGAGACAAGCCATTGTCAAAAGAACATAGAAACATAAAATAATAGATTTGTACAATGCAATAATCTACACTAGAGAGGAACCTCTACTAAACACCAAGAGAGAGAAGCTCAGTGAGATCTTATCCGTTGGGGTGGAAATATCTCATGCTACCATTGATAAGGCCAAGGATGATGAAATTGAAACCAAGAATATGAGAAAGAAACTACATGTCTTGACAAACCAGGTAATCTACTATAAAGTATCCTCTAATGTTATAACCAATTTTATAGAATATATTCATGAAGAATATAGTATACATGCACAAGTAAGAATGATTTCCATTGCGAAGATCATAGAGCTTCAAGAGGAAACTTTACATCTATTAGTATTACACAAAGAAATCAATAATTCGTATGAGAGGCAGGATAAGATGAAAGACCAAGTTGAATACATCAATAAAATTGAGAGGGTTCTTGGTGAGAAATATCACGACATCAATATTTTAAGAGAAGAAGTAATCATCGAAATAGGGAAGTCATTCCAATATTGGAAGGAAATATCTATAGTGTTAAAGGATTAGGTATAAGAGGAATATATATCATGCATGGAATTGTGGCGGTGTATAAATAATACCATGCTTGACAAAAAAATACCCAATTTTGGTCAACTAGTAGAATTTCAGCCAATTGATGAAGTTTTGTTAAATTTTTAGAAGGTGGAAAAAAGGAATGAAGCTGAGGTCAAAGGGAAAAGTTCTTATTTAAATGAATAAAAAATTCACTAAATTGGAATCTATGATTGTGAAAATAGAGAATCACATTCAATAGTTCATGCATGAGAAGGAAAGTCTAAGTTTTCCCATGGACCAACACATCTTCCCTCACCAGTGGTTGTGCGAGGAAGTATTCAAACAATGGACCAGTTACGATGTTGAACATGCATTGACTAAACCTCCCATATCACCTACTTATGATGATGAAATTATTGATCATGGAATGACTAAAATACTTAATCGTTAAGAATCCAAAAATCCTAAGCATGCAACAGCCAAAACTCCCAAATCACCCAAGTTATAGAAACATGATTTTTTTTTACCTTTTATACTTTTTTCTTTATGTTATTTTTAAGTTGCAATTAAGACTATAAATTGAGGACTTCGATCACATAGAGAGAACTTTGGAATCTAAGGTGAATTTTTGAAAGTTACTACCAAGAACTATTTCAAAGATAATTTTATAAACTTGATTTGGAGCAATGACATTTCTTTGGGTTCCCTAAGGAATTTTTGTGCATTTATTCTTTGTCGTGGATTATTTTGTCACCTTTAAATGTCTCAATCATCTAGTAATAATATTGATTGCTACTAATTTATCTTACATCATTGAATGAATTGTTTGTTGATTAATTGGGTTGGTTGTCATTGATGTCAACCCTTGAAACAAGTCTGGCAGAAAATTGCAGAGGCCCCAAAAGTGTGGATAAGGAACCCATGATTGTTTGAGGACTAATGTACTGAAGATCAATGAATTTGTAGGAAGGACTATAGTAATTGGATAAATAAAAAAAATACATAAATAAAACACAAAAGATACACAAATAATAGAGACACGGATATATGTGGTTCACCCTATGTGGGCTACATCCATCAAATAATTTTCCAGGTCCTTCCTTTTTATTATATAAAAAAATGAAGGGATACAACCTACAACACACCCACTGTAACTTCCTCTTCTTTATCTCATAGTATCCCCTCTCATAATACAATATTCACAATAATACACACCTGCAATACAATTCTCTCATAAAATAGGGTTTCCTTCTAGGGAAAAAAATCCTAACATAATCTCTACCGTCATATCTGTGACTTAATCATGAATGGTCAAGATTGACTATGAAATTAAAATATACATTTACAAGGCATTTTTTCCTTCGAGGGACACTAGCTTCTGGACCCCGTAGGGGGGGAATTCCCCCCCTACAACCCCCCGTGTGGAGGTGTGTACAATATTCATGGGGTATAAACATGGATAAAAAACAAAGACCTTTGAATTAGGAAGATAATCAGGCTTCATAACCAACAATCTCCCACTTGGAGACTGATCACAAAAACTCCATTTTTTTTGTATCTGCTGGACTATGATCCACCTTGGACATGGAAAATTTCTAATCGCCACCTTCATGCTTGAAGGAAAACTGAAACTGAGTAGGAACTCAACTTCTCCCTGGTTACTCCCTTTGTTAACCTGTTTGCAGGATTCTATCTTGTATGTATTTTTTCCAACTTCAAATGTCCATCTTCCAAGACAGATCATATGAAATGGTACTTAAGTTGTATATGATTAGCATTTGAATGAATATCTGGGTTATTTCCAAGATGAATGGTACTCTCACTATCACAATACAACCTGCTATTCTTTTGCTTCTTTCCCAATTCCCCCATAAACCTCTGTAACCAAATCATTTCTTTACTAGCCTCTGTAGCAACAACATACTCTAATTATGTTGTGAAAAGTGCAACAACCTTTTGTATTTTTGAAATCAAACTTATTGTTGTTCCACCTACAGTAAAAACATACCTTGTGGTGCTCCTCCTACTATCTTTATCACCTGCCATATATGAATCAACATATCCCTGTTGAACAATGTTTGAACCTCCAAAACATAATGCATGAGTAGAAGTACCTCTCAAATACCTAAGAATACACTTTACTTCCTCCCTATGTTATTTACCTGGATTTTTCATATACCTTCTCACAACTCCCACTCCATGTGCAATATCTAGTCTTGTGCAAACCCTCACATACATCAAGCTGCCAACTGTTGATGAATACATGACTCTGGACATGTATTCTGTCTCCTCATGTGTCTTGGGACACATTTCCTTATTTATTTTGAAATGGTTGGCCAAAGGTGTACTAATTGGTTTTGCATTATGCATTATAAACCTCTCCAATACCTTCTCTATGTACTCACCCTGAGACAATGTCAATTTGCAATTTTTCTTGTCTCTTGATATTCTCATACCAAGGATTTTATTTGCAGCACCCAAATCCTTCATCACAAATGAATTAGATAATTTCTTATTGATAACATTTATATCCTACATATTAGACCCTGCAACAAGCATGACATCTACATACAATAGAAAGATAATATAGATTCCATTTTCTATCCTTTTAAAATAAGCACAGTGATCAGAATGAAATCTACTATGACCTTGTTCTGTCATAAACCTGTCAAACTTCAAATACCACTGACTTGGATCTTGTTTTAGGCCATACAATCTCTTCTTCAACCTTCATACCAAATTTTCCTTTCCTTTGACCTCATACCCTTGTGGTTGTTTCTTATAAATCACTTCCTCCAAATCCCCGTGGAGAATAGTTGTTTTTAAATCTAATTGTTCAAGATGCAAATCTTGTACTGCCACAAAAATTAAAATAGTCCTAATTGAAGTCATTTTAATACCAGTAGAAAATATTTCATCAAAATCTATACCTTTCTTTTGTGAAAACGCCTTTACAACAAGTCTATCCTTGTACCACTTTTTGCCTCCATATTCTTCCTTCAACCTGTAAACCCATTTTTTCTGCAGTGTTTTTTTTCTTCTATAGGAAACTGAATCAAGTCCCAAGTCTGATTATTTAACAAGAAATCCATTTCCTCTTTCATGCCTTGCTCCCACTTCTTTTTAGTGTCTACTTTCATTGCCTCTTCATAACTTTCTGGTTCACCAGAATCACTCAACAATAAATAATACAATGAAGGAGAGTATCGTTCATGGGGTCTAGTTAACCAGGTAGATCTTATAACAACACTTGCAAGATTTTGAGGTACCTGCTACTCCTCTTGTTGTACATTTTGATTTTCTGGTACCTTTGGAATTTCTTTTTTAGTGATTTCATCAAGCACTGTGTACTCTGTTTTTCCTTTTTCCAGTTTTTTTCATTGCAATTGATCATTGTACATGACCTTCCCATTGAATATGCCATCTCTAATCCTAATCATTTTGTGGTTTTCATAATCCCATAAGTGATAACAAAAACTATTAACATTGTATCCAATAAAGGTACACTTCTTTGATTTTACCTCAGGCTTTGTTCTATTTTCTTTATCAATATGGACAAATTCTTCATAATCGAAAGTATTAAAAAAATAATAGTTTACCTTTTTATTTTTCCATGCCTCCTATGTAATTCTGCCATCCAAGCGCTTGAAGGTCCTCTTTTTATTAATTAAACAACAATATCTACAACAACTTTCCAGAATTGTAAGGGAAACCCAACATGCAATCTTGTACTCCTTGCATGCTCCATGATTGTTCTGTTCATCCTTTCTGACACACCATTTTTTTGTGGTGTTCTTGGAATTGTGTTGTCTCTATGAATCCCACTGTATGAACAATAATCATCAAATTCATTTCTTTAATATTCACCTCCATTTTCTGATCTGACACACTTCAACCTTTTTCTTGTCTCATTCTCAACCAAATTTTTCCATTTCTTAAAACTATAAAAAAAAATCATTTTTTTGTCAAATGCAATAAACCCAAGTTTTTCTAGTTGCATAATTAATAAAAGTAACATAATAATGAGAGATGACAATATACGATACATGATCTAGTCCCCACACATCTGTATGCACAATATCTAACCTTTCACCCTTCTTTTCTTTTTTGACTCTGAGAAATATGACTCTCTTCTATTTTCCATAAATACAAAGCTCACGGAAATCCAAATCAATTTGTTTAAGATTTGGAAAGAAATTTATTTTGTGAAGTATCTGTATCCCCTTCTCACTCATGTTTCCAAGCCTATGATTCCACAGTGTTGTATCCACTCTTTTAGAAGCTAAAGAGATATAATAATCAATATTACCAGTACATAAATACAAGGTACCTACCTTCTCTCCTTTTTCTATCACCAATGATCCTTTGGTGACCTTCCACGCATTATCTATAAACATAGATATACAACCTTCACTTTCCAACTTCCATGTTGGAATTATACTTTTCCTTAGATTTGGTACATGTCTTACCTATTTCAATAACCATTTCCATTATTTTTCTTTATTTGTCACTTACCCATTCCAACAATTTTTCATGGTGCATCATCACCCAAATGAACCTGTCCAAAATCACTTGAACATAATCTAGAAAATGTTTTCTATGGGGTGTGGCATGAAATGAAGCCCCTGAATCTACTAACCAAGACTCAGAAATATTATCTACAGAAAGAATCAAATCATCTTATAACACATCACCTCTTACATTTGATTCTTGTTTTTTCTCTTGTTGTCCATCTCTTTCTTTCTTTGGAGCTATGCAGTCTTTCTTTAGATTTCCTTTCTTCCCACAATTCCATCACTATATCTTTTCGAGTCTATATTTGGTTCTACCCTTCCTAGAATTCCCACAGTTCCTTGATCCCTTTCCTCTATCATTTTTTCTTCCCCTGTTCTCCACAGTCAATGCATTACCTAATGTCTCACCTATTATTTTTTGTCGAATTACCTTGCTAAGGATAACACCAACAACATCATCAAATTTTAGATTTTTTGAACTAGAGACAAAATTACTTACAACCATGAACAAGCCATTCCATATTTTTGGAAATGAGCACAAGATTAGAAGATCCTTGACCTCGTCATCAAAGTCCACTTTTACAAAACTTAGATGATTAGTAACCATATTAAATTCATTTAAATGATCTACAATAGACCCACCTTTTGACATCTTCATATTAAATAACATCTTCATTAGAAATACTTTATTGGATGCCGAAGGTTATTCATACAATTTAGCCAATGCATCCATAATCTCCTTTGTTGTATTTTATTTTGAAATATTGAAAGCCACCGAAGCTATCAGGCTCAACTGTATCATTCCTAGTGCCTTTCTATCAAGAACCTCTCATTCTTCATCCTTCATGGACATCATCTTCTTTGTTATTTCATCCAATGGTAGGAATAGATCATTCTGATATAAATGTATTCCATCTTCATCTTCCATAAATAGTAGATTTTTCTATTAAATTTATCGACCCTAAACTTTCCATCCTCCTCCATTTCTCCCACTCCAACCAAAAACCATTTTTTCCTACAAGTTAATTTTCGCTCAGATACCATTTTTTATAAAAATAGGATCGCAAAGCAATAAAATAAAACACAAAAGATACACAAATAATAGAGACACACATATACATGGTTCATCCAGTGTGGGCTACGTCCACCAGATAAATTTCCAGGTCCTTCCTTTTTATTATCCAACAAAATGAAGGGATACAACATACAACACAACTAATGTAACTTCCTCTTCTTTCTCTCACAATATCCCCTCTCATAATGCAATATTGGTAATAATACACAGTCGGAATACAATTCCATCATAAAACAGGGGTGCCTTCTAGGTAAAAAAACCATAGCATAATATCTATTGTCAAATTTGTGACTTAATGATGAACGTTCAAGATTGACTACGAAATTACAATATACATTTACAAGGAAATTTTTCCTTCGGGGGGCGGTGGCCCCCGGACCCGGTAGGGGAGGAAATCCCCCCTGCAGCCCCCTCGTGTGGACAGTTGTATAGTATTCCTCGGTGTATATTATTCATGGGTTATAAACATGGCTGAAAACAAATACCTCTAAATCAGGAAGATAATTAGGCGCCACAACCAACAAATATATCAACAGGTTGCAGCACTAGAAGGACACAAACATTTGTGGGCCAGAATGGGTCAAAGCATGGACACACATGAGTTTATTGAAGAAAAATAATGGATTTGTTTCCAAAGTTGAGAAGGAATATCACATCTATCATGAGTGACAATTTACAGATCAATGAAGAAACTACAGGAAGGTCTAATAATGAGAAGGTACAACAGAACTATCTACAATAACAAAAGGCATGTTGTATGCTTGTCTTAAGTAGGTATTTGATGAATGCTTGGGGTATGGCCATGGAATATTGAGATTTTTCCCTTGAGGGACTATTGTTTGAATGATATATTCTGAATAAGACAGATCTATAGAGAGAAATTGTTGTTTTATTTGTTGATTGTTGTTGGTACACTTCATTGGGAATCTATTTAAGATATATCTTATGTTATTTGGAGTATGGTTGAGGGTTTATGTTTTATACATATTGTTATTAGTACAGAATGTTATTTCATAACATTGAGGTTTTGATGTATGGTTAATGTAAGGGTTTCTTATATCACATAATATCAGCGAGACATATGTATGAACCCAGTACATGGTTGTGTTAGATATACTTGGATATTGGATGAGTATTATTTTCTATCAGATCAACCAGTTTGTGAGAAGATACAGAGGGATCAAATAGTGAAATAGAAAATATTAGTGATACTAAGAGAGTTTTTTGTTAGTTCGTGAGTTCTAGAAAACAGAGGCGAAGACATCCACAATTTGAAGTAGGGAAAGACGTAGACCTCCGCATGTTACAAAATAGACATGTCATGGATCTGGAGATTTTTTTTTGAATAATATTGGTACAAGTTGGGATAGGATTTCAATGATAATTATGACAGTGACAAAGTTGATTCAGTGACAGTGACATGTTGTCTACATTTTTCATTTATACTTCAGGGTGGTTGGACAGGGAAAGGATAGGTGGCTTTAGCCACCTTCCAGTTGTAGCTGGAGAACACAGGGGGTTGTAACCTCCTTTTGGTTGTAGACAAAGAATTGGGGAGTTGGAGCTTCCCTCATGTTGTATCCTGAGAATATAGGGGGTTTGAGCCTCCTTTCAGTTGCAGCTGGAGAACAAAGGAAGTTGGTGCTTCTAATAAATTTACTTCTTAAATACTTATAATGAAAATAATTCTGTGGTTTTCTCTCGCATTGGGTTTCCACATATAAATATTGGTGTTCTGTGTATGTGTATGATTTCTCATTGTTCATGGTTTATTTATTTTTCGCTTGTTGAATGATATTGGAAAGTTGATCATAAATATATATTGTGGTTAAAAAGGATTTAAAATCAATATTATTGATTCACCCCCCCTTCTCAATAATCCAACAATTGGAATCAGAGCAAGTCCTTCAAAAGGAAGTTTAACCACTGGAAGGAGATCACGGATTACTCTAATATTCAGATAACACAATTTGATGGGGAAGATTATTCCTTTTGGAGAAAAAGAATGAAGACACACATACATGCACCAGGATTTGATGTTTGGTGATCATTAGTAGATGGATACAAACCACCAACCATTCCTCCAACATATAATTATGGAAAGAAACTTAAAGAAAATAATTTGAGAGCCACAAGTGAACTCCTGAATGGTTTGAATAAATCAATATACACCAAAGTTATGCACTGTGACTCTGTAAAATAAATATGGGTTAAATGAAGAATATATACGAAGGAGATGAGAAAGTCAAGGAAGCTAAACTTCAAATTTTCAGAGAAAAGTTTGAACAATTGAAGATGAATATAGATGAAGACATAGAAACCTAATTTTTATGGGTTGACGAAGTAGTAAACGGTATCAAAGGTCTAGGAGATGAGATAAAGTAACATGTCATTGTCAAAAAGGTATTGATATCCCTACCAATGAGATTTGATTCAAATATTTTATCACTAGAAGAGAGAGAGGATCTAACTACATTGACTATAAATGAGTTTCATGGGAAAATCACACCTTATGAGATGAGAACAAAGAAAGAAAATATGATTACAAGGGAAGAAACATTCAAATCATATAAGAATACAAAGAAAAAGAGAAATAATAAGGAAAATTCAGATAGTAGTAGCAGTGATGTCTCAAAAGACGATGAAGAAGTAGCCAACTTCGTCAAAAGGATGAAAAAGGGAACTGGAAAATATAAAGGTAAGATTCTATTGATTTGTTTTAATTGTGATTTTGATAATAAATTTCCCCATAAGAAAAAGAAAATAAATGAAGAATATGACTCTAAGAGGAAACAAATATACAAAGGCAAAAGAGTAATAAAGAAAATTTTCAAGAAAAGTCTTTTCACCAAAGAAGACAGTTCCTCATCAAATGAAGATGAAGTCAGGGACAATGATACATAACAAGTTCTATTCATGGTAGTAGAATAATCCTATGAAGAAGGAACCGAAGAGGAATATGAAGAGGTAGAATTTGATTACAAAGAAGAATTGTTGAGTGCCATAGAAGTTATAAAAAGGGAAAACAAGAAAAACAAGTCATTATAGGAATAACTAAAATGAAAAGAGGGATTTAAAAATTCCAAATCCGAAGAACTAGATCATATGATCACTAAATTAAAAATCCAAGTAGAATAAGAAAAGATAATTGAAGAAGCACTTAAAGAATAGTTATAATAAAGAGATAGGATCATTGGAAGTTTGGAAGTAGAGATTGTCACATTGAGAAAAGATCTTAGAAGAAAAACATGGATAACAACTCTAAAGTTTTGGATGAGATTATTAGCAGTCAAAGGCCACATCATGAAAATTATGGAATAGGATACAACCAAAAAGAAAAAGGATAAATCTCTAAAACAACATATCAAGAAAAACAACTAAGAAGCCTCACATAAACAATCAGAAGATATCCTGAGAAGGAAGAAGAAAAAGTGTTTCATAAGGAAGATCACAGAGATACTCCACCACCCAGAAGATTCAAATTTCAGAATCAACAACAATCATAAACAAAAAGGCCTCAAGAAGAAGAAGGATTCATAAGAGTAACTCCCTTTAGAATATATTCAAGTCCCAGGTATTAAACTATCTTCCTTGGACTATGTTATTCCTATAACAATTTTGGATATAAGGTTGTAAATTGCAGAGAAAATAACAGGAACATAAACAACCATGAAAATTATGCACAAAATGGTTATTCAAGAAGGTCTAGTGAAACAAAGAGAAGAAACTACAACAAGTTTGAATCCTTGAGTACTGAAGAAGAATGATACAAGTGCAAAACCTTTGGACACAAGGCCAAATATTATAGAATAAAAGTTCTTCCAAGAGAATCACAACAAAAAAACAATAGTTATAGATAGGAACCTCAAAAAATATGGATAACGAAGAAGAATTAGTACAACAATGAAGAATGCACACTCGCTCTACAAGCTCAACACAAGAAATGCGGTTGGTATATTGACAATGGTTGTTCAAAGCACATGACAGGTGGTAAGGACAAGTTTCTAACTTTGAACAAGGAAAGATATGTGTTAGTCTCTTTTGGAAACGACAAATTCGACATAATCATTGGAAGAGGCATAGTCAAGATTGGAAGTACAGATGCAAAGGAAGAAAATGTTCTACTAGTGGAAGATATGAAACACAATCTTCTTAGTGTAAGTCTAATGTGTGACCAAGGTCACAAACTGATGTTTGATTCACAAAAATGAAAAATAAGAAAAGAAGATTCAGGAGAAGTAGTGGTGACAGTTGTGAGAACTCCAAGAAGTATATACGTACTAAGTGAAATTGGAAAGGAAAAATGTTGTTTATGAAAGGAAGATGAAGTTTGGTTATGGCACAAAAGAATGGGTCGCATGAATTTTGATAATATTGTCAAGGTCAGAAAAATGAACAAATCAGAGAAATTTCTCATATCATGAATCCAACCAACACATTGTGAAAGCATTGTCAACAAGGAAATCAAACCAATACCAAGTTCAAATAAAAGGAATAATCCACAACAAAACCGTTGGAAATTGTGCATATTGATCTAGTTGGACCAACTATAACAAAGGGGTTGAAAGGTGAGCATTATTTTATGTTATTGGTTGATGACTATACAAGAATGAATTCAATTTTTTTTCTCAAGAAGAATTCAGAGGAATTGAAGAACTTCAAGATGTAGAAGGAAATTGTTGAAAATGAAATATATTTGAAAACCAAATGTTTGAGATCTGAAAATAGAGGAGAGTTTACTTCAAAGGAATTTATGTACTTCTGCAGTAAGCATGGGATAAAGAGGAAATTCTCCTTTTCCATAACACCACAACAAAATTGATTCATCCAAAGGAATAACATGACAATATAGGAAATGGATCGAACTATGTTAATGGATTCCAAGTTGACATATGTCTTTTGGGTACAACCATTGCATACAAAAATTCACATTCAAAATAGAGGAATGCTCAAGAAAAATAGTGATAAAAATCATTATGAGCTATGGATAGGAAGAACAACAAATGTAAATAATTTGAGAGTTTTTGGAAGCAAATGCTACATTAAAAGATAAAATGGAAAAATGGGAAAGATTTAATTTCATGTTGATAGAGGTATAGTTGTTGGGTACAAAAGCACATGGAAAGCATAAAAATGCTTCAATATAAGGATCAAAAAAATTGTGGAAAGTATCAACATGACTTTTGACGAGACAGGTGAATGAAGGATAAAATAAGAAGGTGGGGATGCAATGGAATAGTTTCATGAAGAAGATGTAAATAAAGAAGTAGCAGAAGAGGAATATGAAGAAGAGAATTCAGAAGAAGAGAAAGAACAACAACATCTTCATGTACCTCCAAAGACACTTGGTAGATGAATACAAAATAATCATCCATCAGGTCATATTATCGAGAGTAAAGATGTAGGAGTTGAAACTAGATGAAGAATCTATTCACCACTAGAACAATTGCACTTAGGACTACTATCCACAATTCAACCAAGTAGTTTTGAATAAGTAAAAAAGGATGGATTCTGGATCAAATCCATGGATGAAAAGTTAGATCAGATATAGAAGAATGGCACTTGGGAACTAGTTACAAGGAAAATGAACAAGAATGTGATCGGTACAAAGTGGGTATTCATAAACAAATTGAACAAATATGGACAAGTTACCAGGAATAAAGCAATATTGGTATGTAAAGGATATGCTCAGGTTGAAGGTATAGACTTTGAAGAGTAATTTTCCCCAGTTTCCAGAATGGAAGAAATCAGATTGATCCTAGATGATGCATGCTCCAAGAATATTAAAGTGTATCATATGGACATGAAATCATTCTTCCTAAACTAGGATCTAGAGGGAGAATTCTACATTGGGCAACCATAATGAGTTCATTTGTCATAGAATGAAAATTATGTTTGCAAGTTGAAGATGGCCTTGTATGGTCTTAAATAAGCCCCCATAGCATGGTATTCCATACTTGACAGATACTTACAATAGCAAGGGTTCAAAAAAGGAAATGCAAACAACTATTATAGCAATATTTTCCTCACCCTATGCAAACTTCCATAGAGAGTCTTTTTCCATTTCCCTATGCAGACTTGAATTCCCTTTTTGCAAATCCTAGAGCTAAGAACATTATTTTTCCCCATATATGTGCCCTACCTATAGTACAACATGCATATATGTAAGTTGCACCACTATAGCCCACGTAAATCACGATTTGTGCCCAAAATTAAAAAATGGTGTTGGGTTTCCATGTCACGTCACGATATCCATGATCCTTGACCTTCCATATAATGGAAACGTTCTGACTCGACCCTTTATTTCCACTTGAAGGCTATAAATGGGCCAAATCCGAGCTATGGAAAAGAGAAGAAGAATTCAACTTTGAGAGCAAAGTTATTCTGGAGAAATTATTCACTTCATATTGAGTTTGAATCCCTTTGTCCTTTTAAGTCTAAACACATTGTTCAACCCCCAATATCTTCCCTACATGATTGAGAACATCATTGTCTCTCTTATATGAGCTTGCCTTTGGATTCGTCTCTGTCGATGTGGTTTACTTTCTTTAGAATGTTTGAAACCCATTCCCATATATTGTAAAAGGTTGATCTAGAAACTCTCTATTAAAGAGAAGTTCCTTCACATCTTACACATGGTTGGATTTGTGAGATTCTAGCAAATTCTAGTGATAGATCACCAAGATACCCACTTCTAACTTCTAAATGGAGCTAACCCTTTCTCAATTATGTGCATTAACATGATGTATCTTTATGATATCCAATTACATTGATAGAACCATTAATGTAACCTCTTCTAATATATACGAAGGATTCAATATCAAATTTAACCTCTACATCTAATTAAAAAATAATAATTAAGGTGTATGAAGATATATAACCTTCTCCTTTAGTTTTCACCATGATGTCCAAAGTAAAAACACAAATTTTATATTTACAATATTACGTTTTAAAAAAAACATGAACTTTATATTTACCATATTAATTTACATAGAAATTTAATTTCATGTAGAGTAAAATAAAAGTTTATACACAAATTTAATGTCATGTAGTAAAACCAATTATTAATGTTGGAGAGGTTTAAGACTCAAACTATTTGGTGAATTATATTCCAAGTATATTGACTTGAAACAATTATTAATGTTGAAGAAGTTTAACACTGAAACTATTTGGTGAATTCTAATCCAAGTATATTAACTTGAAGTAGTAAGATAGTGGTATAGTGATATAAAGAATGAAAAATTGTTAAACACTATTTCGATTGACCCTTACTTTTTTCAATTGGTATGTTTTTCTATTTTATTTTAGTAATTTATTACATTAGGTTCAAGTGTATATGAACCTTTAGTTGAATATCTCTTATAGCTTCAACATTTTTTTAATGACTACATGATAAAATTAAAGAAGAGTTTAAATCATTTCTTCCATTTTAAGGATTTTTTTTTTGCCAAGTATATTGACTTGAAACAATTATTAATGTTGAAGTATAACACTCAAACTATTTGGTGAATTCTCTTCCAAGTATATTGACTTGAAGTAGTAAGATAGTGGTATAGTGATATAAAGAATGAAAAATTGTTAAATACTATTTCGATTGACCCTTACTTTTTTCAATTTAGTATGTTTTTCTATTTTATTTTAGTAATATTGCATTAAGTTCAAGGGTATATGAACCTTTAGGTGAATATCTCTTATATCTTTAACATTTTTTTAATGACTACATAATAAAATTAAAGAAGAGTTTATCATCTCTTCATTTTAAAGATTTATTTTTTCTAACATCATTTTGAGCATTTTATTTTATTGCTAACATTGTCACTTTTGTCAATTTGTCACATCATTTTGAACATTTTATTACTAGTTAACTTTGTCACTTTTTGACAATAGAATCATTTTTTGATTGTACATAGTGAACATAAAATAAAACGTTTAAATTAATACATATAGCAGAAAAATATTTAAGAGATTAATGCTTAATTTAAAATGCATTGTAAAAAAGAGAATACACAAAACATTATTTCATTACTAGTTGAATTTTTCATTCCACCTTTTGACATTGCATAATCATATTTTTTATGATACAATATGAACATAAAACAAAAATTTAAATTAATACATAGCAAAAAATTATTTAAGACTTTTATGCTTAATTTAAAATGCATTGTAAAAATGAGAATATACAAAACAGTATTTGACAATAAAATCATGTATAACAAGTTAACTTTGCCACTTTTTTACCATCAATTATGAGAAATCATATTATGAAAAATCAAATATATATGAGACAAAAATTGTTATTTTGA
>JZKD02S1649179.1:480763-491258 GCA_000966675.3 Picea glauca | reverse complement strand
TCTGTAAAAATAAAAAACATAATAAAAAAACAAATAACACATATTAGCATATATATTGTAACTAAATATTAAATAAACAATAAGTAATAATAACATAACCAACCACAGTTAAATATATTTAAGATGTAGTTACTCTCCAATTAAGAGTAGAAGATTTAAACAATTTGTAAATCTTATCTAAAAACTTAAAAAAATTTAAAAAGAAAAATTATGTTCTTGGTAAAAAAAAATTGAATTAAAGTTATATAATAATATGAAAATAAATATAGAACTGTGTATGAAGAAAGTTCACAAATCTCCATATTAAGTAATTCTTCCAATGAAATACTTATCTCCTTGCAGATAAGTTTCCAAATTTTTGAGGTGAAATTCTCCTTGTGGATAAGGTCCCAAATCCTTCAGGTGAAATTCTCATCCCAAGTGATGTTATTGTGTTCTTGGTAAAACAGATTGTGAGTTAGAGTTAGATAATAATCTGAAAATAAATATAGAACTGTGTATGAAGATAATTCACAAAGATCCATGTAGTTTAAGTCATTCTTCCAAAGAAATACTATCTCCTTGTGGATAAAGTCCCAAATCCTTGGATGTAATTCTCATCCCAGATGTTGTTATTTGGTCATATTTACACAACAATAAAATACTCATCTCCTCAGCAGTTAAATGCTTCTCTTATTCTTCCGCAGTGGTCATATAATCAAATTCCACGATGCCCTTTCAATCTAAAGGACTCATAAATATCCATATTAAGAAATTCTTCCAAAAAACTATTTATTATCTAGAAAAGTTCACAAATCTCCATTTTAAAAACCATTCTTCTGAAATATATTTATCTTCTCTTTCTTTAGTGGAATAGATTTTCTCATATAATACTACTCCATTCTTGGACAAGAAAGCAAGGAATGCAATCGAGGAAAATTTAGAAACTTTCTCTTTTCTGATGTGGGATAGAATCTGTTCTCAAATATTCAAACATATCCAAGTTAAAAATTAGGTCTTCATTATGATCTAACCTTAAATAAGTTTGAATGTACACCATTTAAGACAACGACAAACTTATCTAGGGGTTCTATATAATTCAAAATAATTGAGGAAAGGCTAAACTATAAATTTGACAAAACAAAAATTTGATAAAAGTCAAGAACATACATTTATGAATCATCCTGAGTGGACACATCATTTCCTAATATGGGTGCTTCATCAATCCCAATCTCCCTTCCAAGCACACTCTCAGGTACTCTCTTTTCCACATTAGCTTATATAACACATTTCAAATTTGAAAATTTTAAAAATTATATTCAAATGATTATAGTTAACACATTAAATTTAAATGATTTTAAGACATTAAATGATACCTGTGAACTCCCACCCTTTTCAAACTCTCCCAATGAGAATTGAGACAAGCCAGCTCAAGTACCAGGAGATGGAATAGAGAGTTGTGAACAACACAACTAAGAACTAAATCTAGGATTCAATGTGTTCACAATTATACAAAATTATAAATGTTGTTGATCTCTTATTCAAAAGAGTGGAGATTGAACAACTATTAGAAAAAACATACCCGATTCAATCCATCCAAATTCAAACTTGTTGAATCAAGTCCCCTACTGACTGGAGATTCATTTAAGATATCTCCATACTGCAATTAATGGCAAGAAGAACTCGATTATTTCCATAGATACAAGGATATTTAAATCTATAACTTGAAGTAAACTATCATAAAATGCGTCAAAATTTTCCTAAATAGATCACATACCAATCTGTGATTCGGGTCATCATTCTGAATGACCTTCTTCCAACCATCCTGACAAAATTTTGCATACTCCACAACTTCTTCTGCTGACATTGTGTAACATCCCGCTCTGGCGCACTGAGAAAACTTATTTTTTGAGGACACTTGCTCGCAAGTGATCCGGATTATTATGTTATTAAAACTTTTGATTTTGATTATGAGGCATTATGGGATGATGACATGTTGTATTATCTCTTTGACTTAGACAGGTGTTATTGACTCGGTTTTACTAAGTGTGCAGGGTTTTGGACCTTGAGGATACAGAAGCATTGATGGAACCCCTTGGACTCCGGATCGAGTCAGGGAGTGTTCCATTCGGGTTTGATTGTTTTACTGTGATATTAATGCATCTGATTAGATGATATGATGTGGATATGTTCTGACATGATTTGTTGATGATGCAGGCTGATGATAGCTTGCCGACCAGACTCATATATGGAGTAAAGGGGTCACACACAACTACCAGAGATGTTGAGGGAGGGGTGTGGACATCATCCCTACCACATCCTACTAGCACTCTTACCGTGGCTCGAACTGTAGGTTAATGATTACCTAGTTCAAGAGGACCCACGATTCTGTGAGGGTAGACTGTGACAGTCACTCACGATGATTCTAAGGGGCGCACAATTTAGGTGGGGTCCTTATTCCTTAGAATCCCTTACTCTCCCACAAGTTCACCTGGCAGAGTGTTGACTCCAGGGGTTATTGATTTCTACCAATCAGTCAAGAGGCGAGTGGCACCCTTGGAGCACGTAGTGCATCTTGAAGGGCATGTCGTGCAAAGGAAGAGATGAGGCAAGTGGAACCCTTGGAGAACATAGTGCGTCTTGAAGGGCACGTCGCATTGATGATGATAGAGGGATGAACCTATATGGCCCTAAGACAAACACCACATTAAGAAATTTTAAAACAACTTCCCTAATTAAATGTCACTCAGTTCAGAATCTAAGTTCTAAGTCTAAAACTTCGCTAGGGGTAAAATTTTGTCTACCATTAAGAAAATATCCATATAAAAATAAAATAATAAAATTTGAAATAAAAACCACTTAAGTAATAATTTTGGTCTTCATAAATTTTTGGGGTAAAATGAAGAGAGTAAAAAATTAAATGAAATCTGTGGATATAAATGTAAAGAAGAAATTTAATTATTTTAACTTTTGATAGTTAAAAAATAAATAAATAAACATACTAAATTAATCATAAAAGGAAAAAGAGGTTAATTGCACAACTATCGTTTTTATCTCTAATGAAAGGGGAATGAGGGAAATATAAAAATTAGGAATTTAGGGAAAGGAGGTAACCTAAAGAGGGAAGGAGGGGAACTCATGGTAAAAAGCGGGAAACCAACTTAGTAAAGAATCTACATTTAAGAACCTTCTAATTTTGAATTGATTTAGCAATTTCATTTTAGAGAAAGCCTTTAAAACATGTAAGGGAATCTAGGGACACCCAGGAGTGAATTTAGGAGTAACTCTAGGTGGGTGAGGGAATTAAGACAATTAATTAATTAAAGAAAATAATTAATGGAGAAACGTGGGGGATGGATGACACTTGTACGAATGAGAATTTTTAGGGAATTTTTATTAAAACTTTAATTAAATGAGATTTAGAGAAAGAAAGGAAGTTGGAAACTCTATAAAATAGAGGAAGGAGAAGGATGATGGGGATTGACTATTAGCGTAACGTTACACTGCAGGAATAGTGACTTGACTAATTTACTTATGGGAGTTGGGATTTCCCAGCTCAGAGAGGAGTGGTAGCTCGGCCTTGCAAGGCAAGATGGGAGATAGATGTACCCTTTGGATAGTGTGTGGCCCCTTTGCGGCTCGAGGGGCTAAGGGGAAAACAAAGTACCCCTAGAATTGGCTGGGAGGTACCAGTGAGGTCTCGACGGTCGACGAGTGGGAGTTGCACGGAGTGCGGGAAGTCATTCGAAGTGGGCGATAAGGAAACAATATGCTCTTTTATTTTGTAGAGTAGAATGCATTAGGATTTATGCTTGGATCTGATTATTGATCGTAAATGGATGGGATGTTTAGATTGATAGAAGACCCTTTTTCTTAGCCTAGTTGATTGCTTGGTTGATTGATTTCTCATGGCCTTTGTCCCCGCTTGACTCGACAGACTTGTGGTTGACTATGAACCATGTGTTGTTTTCTCTTCGTCCTTAGCACGCTAGTCCTTTCCTGAGAAGTCAGCCAGGAGCTTGATCTATGGTCATTGCCTTAGCGTTAAAAGACCTATGGATCTTAACGCCCTCCTTTTCTATGCCAGGATGGTGAAGCGAAGGATGAACTCAGTTGTCTACCTCTGTTTTGTCCTTGGATGAATGGTTTGTCTTTCTCCTTGATGCATTTAATAACCTTGAATTTGATTGATGGCGAAGTTCCTTGTTATGCGTTTTTTTGATCGTCGGATAAGTTTATATTTGCATTTTATTTATTGTTGGATGGACCCACACTGTGTTGCATCGCCTTCCTCGCAACTTAACCCCATGACTGTTTGATGGCTCTTTTTCTCTGCAATTTGTCTCTGCACAGTAATAATGGATGAATTTTGTCTTGAGCTTTTGCCCATTTGTTGATTGCCTAAAATTTTGTGGTCATCATTCTGGTTGGGGTTTTATTGTTCCTTGGTTTGGATCCTTATGCTTCTGCATTACTCTTCGTGGATGTATATTCCTGGAGGTTGTATATATTCATTTAAGTTATTGATGTGTAGTTTTACAATCCATTAACGATCGTTGTTATAGTTATAATTCATAGTCGTATATGCAAGGATGCAGTGTAATTCGTAGTTCAAGTTTTACTGTGTGTAGATATCCTGTGGTAAGTATGATGTGTAATAGTCGTTGTTTTCCTTTATGAAAACAATTTATATAACGAGCCCTGGTAGCTATTGCAATTATAATAAGAGAACTCATACCTCGATTTGATAGATATTGCACTGGCGATTTGTATTTTGGGTCTGTCAACGATGTTGTATTTTAAATGACAAATTTATATGCTATATTTTTCAAATGGAGAATCTAGATATTATAATTCAATGGCAATTCTAAACTTCATATTTCAATGGAGATTTCATATTTTTATTCCAATGGTGATTATTCCTCTGATATGTTGGCGATTATACATATTATGGCATTCAACAACGATTTAATAAACTGTAGTCATATCGAATAACCTTGACTCTATTCGATTGTGGTTAGCATTGTATCTTTGCACACTCCACCTTAGATCCCAACCGACCAACAATGATTTAAATTACTGTGATCATAATGAATAGCCTTGACCCTGTTCGATTGTGGTTAGCATTGTATTGTTGGCAATTTCCACCTCGGATTCCAACAAACCAACAACAATTTAATAAAATTGAACCATATTGAATAGCCTGAGATCAACTGGAAGCTACAGTGCGTCACGCTCCTCATTTGGCATCATAGTCTCCTTTTGGTGTGACTTGCACAGCGAATTCCCTTTCCTTATTAGTATTTTTTCTATGTAAATATCCTCTGGTGCTTGCCCAATGATCCCTCCTTTATTTAATGGAAGCCAGGTGGTTTCCTATGGAGCGTTGGGCACAACGTTGTCCATAATCGATGTTTACGTCTTAATGGCTCCTTAATGTTGTAGAACGTTGCTCCCTTTCCATCTTAGCATTGACAAATAATGTGGTCATAATTAGTAAGCATAGATATCTGTGTGCATTGATTGGCTGAGCGTGCTTAACCTCTGACAGCAATCGAACTAAATTTTTAAAATAGCAGCATTCCATATTATTGATTTATGCTTTATTAAGATGATTGGTCAGTAAAATGGAATTGGGATGAAATTGGATTTAGATGTTAGATTGAGATCGATTGCGCATCAGGTTTCAATAGCAACTGCCAATTAAAAATAACTTTTTAATCTTTTTACCTTGTCAATGGAAGACTGTCTTCATGGGGTAGTTCTGTAGAATATATATATATATATACATACATATATATATATATATATAGATTTTTAGTTGAAATTTGATCCTTGCTTCCACAGTTTGTTATGAAATTAATGGTAATTCAGTTCTCCTTTCAATCAATTTTTAATTAGTAAGGATCCATGACAATCAATTTAGTTATATAATTCATTTTTATCATCCAATTGTTGGTAATTATTCACAGTCTACTAAATCAAACGAACCTATCTTATTATTCGGATGGGAAGATTTTGTCTTAATAATGTTTAGAGGGTAATGTTTTAATGGGTATTGTTCTATTATAAATGGGATTTTGTTTTAATTTACCTGGGGTATTGTTTTAATATGACTTGGATATGGTTCAATATGATTTTGGATATGGTTTTAATGTAATTGGGTAATTCTTTAATATAACTAGGATATGTTTTTTAATATAATTGGATAATGCTTTAATATAACTTGGATATGGTTTTAATGTAGTTGGGTATTTCTTTAATATAATGTGGATATGGTTTTAATATAAATTGAGTATGGTTTTAATATAATGTGGATGTTGTTTATTTATTAATGTTGAGGGCGTTGATTAAATTTTAGGGGGTATCATCTACCAGAGTTTGATTAAAAAGGAATTGTTTTAATATAAATTAGTTCGACTTCTTGCATAAACAATATGGTTCTGGGATGTTGACGAAGTCGTTCCATCTTGCGCTACCCATGGAGTGTGTCGATGTTTATTATAAGTAAAGGGTTACACTTGATTATGTAAAGTTTGATCTGCTTGGTTGCTTACGATAAGGGTTCTATCTACATGTCCATTTAATGTTGTGTTTCCGAGATGATTGTCCTTAGCTTAGAAGGTTTGGTCTGTTGAGTCGGGTGGGATGTAGACACCTCCATGTTCCTCATAACAGTTGCCAATCCTGAGACATTAAATGGTTAAAATCGATGGGAACCTGGGCTTGAGTGTTGCTTATGTGTCTTGGAGGTCCTAACCATTGCAGGGTAGGACGGGCGAGTAGTTAGTCTTTTTATTCTCATCAGTTGATTGTCGATCATTGCTTCTTGATGCTTGATGTGCTTCTTAGGTTGTTATGTTGTTGTCACCATTGCATGTGACATGTTTATTGTCACATTTCTACGCAGAGTATAATGTATTTATTACCCTTGTACACACGCACAATATATATATATATATATATTTCTCTTGTTGGAGAGGTTGATGTCATGACGAACGAGAGGTCTATCACACATTGCATCTAATTTTGCATCTGTTTTCTCAAAAAATGTGGCTTGGGAATTGTCTTTTTCTCTCTAACGCTTCATGCCAGCATCAACACCATAAAACATAGCTTCCAAATTTTCCCCGATTGCAGTCCTAGCCTCTTTTCCAACTTCTGATGTAGCCTGGAACTCTGAAAGTGATGCAAATGCCCCTATTGGGCGAGGTACTAAAGGTTGTGGAGGCCTCGACAATGCCACACTTCAATATGCCCCTTTGCGATCATAATTACATCATTTACCAGTCCCATAATATTTGGACGATAGATTAGTATAATCCGGGTGCATGTGCAAGATAAACTCCGCAAAAAAGTTTCTTGCAAAATAGTGTGGAACCTCATCATTTCACGAAAATTTCCCATATGCTGCCAAAAATCTGTTATACAGATGTCCAACAAAGTCAGTGTGCTTAAAATATTGCACCTTCAACATTTTCCGCTTTGGGCCCTCTTTGAAATTGAACATGGAGATGACATATTCTTTTGAAACTTTGATTTTTACTGTCTCCAATTTATCAGGACCCATCACCTCTGACTTTCGCGGCCTCATTAGATAAAAAGAGTTGTCAGTGGTTGGCCCCATCTTCTGATATGTATCCATAAAGTTTTCCAGTGAATGCAAAACAATTTGCAAACTTTTTTTACTCTCCTAAGGAAGTTCCAATGCCGCCAAATCATTTTCCAACCTCTTTTTAACACCTGAGCATTGCTCAAGCATCATTGCTTCAGTATTCACTTCCCAGGGAAGTTCATCACCAACATCTGAAGGATATGTGGATGTTGGCGTGTAATCATTTGTTTCTTCATAACGCGGCCTCCTAAATCCACCTTCACTCGCTGCACCGACATTTGAATCTTCATGATAGCCACTCTCATTGTCACCCCTTACTCCAAATTGATTGCCTACATACACATTTGAAATAAATTCAAGATTTAACCTCACATAAATTTAAATACAAAAAGATTCAACAAAAATAAACAAAATTTAAGAAACTTACCAGAAATATTCTCTTGTCCAGAGATATTCCCTGCATTCTCAAGTGTAGGAGTATTGATGCACAACCTATCTAAGAAGGCTGCATCCATAACACTGGTTTGAGCAAGTTCTACAGTTGATCTATTTACAGACTCGTTTGAAAATCTCCTTTAACGAGATTGTTGGTGCTCACTCAGAGTCTCAATTGAAGAAGGAGTTCCTATTCTTCCTTCTTGAGAGTGCCTAGAGTGTTTGCGATGAATGTTTGGATAATTTCGTGTTGAAATCACTCCTCAATATCTATCCACAATGCAAAGTTTATCAATAAAAATCCAGAGATGTACACAAGTTCAAGCAATTAAAAACACAGAGATAAATCAAAGTTTTAAACAATCAAGACACAAAGGTACTCGCTCATTAGAAGGCGCAAAGACTGGTCATTCAACCATGAATCAATCAACTAAAATATAAGTAAGGGGTCCATAGATAGCATGGCAGATTATTATCCTTCACTCATCATCCATGCACATAAAAGCAGGGCATTTGAATCTATAGGTCTTTAAACACCGAAGTGACGATCATCGATTTGGCTCTTGGCCGACTGCTTAGGTAAGGAATGATGACTAAAGGGATAAGGGACAGAATATAAAACCACAATTGTTTCATAATAACCAACAAAACCCACACAAATAAGTCATTGAAATTAGAAATTTGGGTTCGCCAATGGAAATCAATTCAGAAAAACATCAAGCAAGTGGATTCATTAAAAGTTCCCTATGGTTGGATCCTCAAAGACCGCATATAATGTAATGCATTAGAATCCCCAAAACAAATATTTTATTCTTCATAACATCATATCCCTCCATGTACAAAACCTATTTTTACCTTGAAAACAATTGTAAATCGTATGAATCTTGGCTCTGGGAAAAAAATAAACCCCTTTTGAGACACTCATCAATCTTGTTTTATTATATATATATATATGGATTTGAAGATTTGGGTTGTAGCATTTCTATATAATCATGGAGAAATACTGAGAAAATTCAAAAGTGTTTATAATTTTTGATCTTATAATTAATATCATGAGTAACCTATCCTATCCTCATATAATTAGTTATTTCCCCACTAAGAGAATGACTAAAACTAGGTACCTAATGTACAGGCACAAGAGACTACTAACATGAAAGAAAATTTGCTACCTATTGCTTAAAGGGGGTTGGCATAAATAGGTCAATTCTTGGGTAAATCATTTGAGAATGGATAAGGAGATCACTCTATAGAACAATGATATACCATTAAAAATACTATTAAATAGAAATTCAATGAAATATCAATTTACTTATGAAGAGATTTTGTTAACTAGAAGGTAGGGATAAAATGTTATTTCTAACATAAAAGCTCCCATATGATATGGGTTTTCATTAGAAAATGTTTCTACTATGAGTGGATATATCACTAGTGTTAGGTCACATGACCCTCATAACATTATGATTCCTTGTTTCCTCACATAGTTCCTAACATGTTTAAATTATTCCTACATATCCAACGGAAATCCAATAAGTTGTCAATTTGAAGTTATATTATATGAATATAAATCTCATCAATATAAATATTCATTAAGTCTCACTACATGGTTTGAAGATGTGTTTTGTCAACCTAGTCCAAATATAAATGACTCTTGGCAATGAATATTTCTTTCTCTTGTTATTAAATGAAGAACACAGAAAAATGTAAAACTTGGCATGAATTACATAATCATGTTAATCATTGAGTTTTTTAATGAAGTTTTTGTTTGAGGCCATAACTAAGGGAGCATATATCATAGCTTGGCCCGAATCACTAACCTAAGGAATCTTGATATCTTGGCTAATGACCATTACAGATTACCTAAAAAAGAATCAATCTATGAATAGATCGACTCATTATAAAAATACCAACATTAACAAAGTAATATAGATTTTCTATTCATGGAAAATATATTGAATCTTAGTGTTGATTCTTTGTGTAAATGATTTCTAGAAAACGCTTTGAACCTAATAAATCTATGAATAGGTTGACTCATTATAGAAATACCAACATTAACAAAGTAATATAGATTTTCTATTCATGGAAAATATCTTGAATATTAGTGTTGATTCTTAGTGTAAATGTTTGCTAGCAAACACTTTGAACCTAGTTTTTAAGGATTTTGTGACTTGTGATTACTTATTTTTAATAATATTTTGTTTAAGACTCTTGTACACTACGAAATTGTGTTAAAAAATATGATGCACTCAAGAAATAATTTTTCCATTTATATAGATTCTTGTTCTTGAACTACAATCATACAATATGACACTAGATTATTCTTTGTTAAGTACAATTCCATATTCACTCTTTGGAATTCAATTCCATCTTGCTCATGGTTGTTTATATTTGATAACAAAATGAATTCTACCTTTTTGTAAGATTTCTTTCAGGAATAGATCAATCCTAATGGTTTCTTTGAGGGTGCAT
>JZKD02S1649179.1:445313-459900 GCA_000966675.3 Picea glauca | reverse complement strand
TTATCGAGCATGAAAATAGCAAGGTCGCTCAGCTATCTTTTCATGTTTAGAGAGTCTGAAAAGAGCTTAAAGAGGACTCCAGGGGGGTTCCTTTTTTGTATAACCTTGTTGAGCCCTAAAAAGTGATAAAAGTATGCTCGATCACGTTCTCATGTATTTTCGAGCGTGAGAACGGACAAAAACCCAGCTCGAGGTTTTATACAAAAACCATAAAAAACAAACAAAACATGCGATGAAGAAGAAAAAATATGTCTGCATCCTTGTACATGAACATCGAAGTCATTATGCCTGCAAAAGTTGTACTCAAAAGGGCATTAGGGATTAAGTTTTTAATAAATAAATAATTATCAAAATTCAAAAACATGGTAAAAGTGAATATAAAGGGGTAAAAACTCTTTTTACCATATCATTTTAACTTTACCACTATTGGAGCCCCAAAACCCTTCTTTTACCCTTGAAATTCGGCGTCATATTCCGGGAGTTATGAGCATCCATTTGACGAACCGTCATCGGCAATGAGGTAGGCTCTTTGCCCTCTACTTTTTCATGGTTTAATTTTTCATTTTCATTGGCAAAAACCACCATTTTGAGTTTGTTTTTGGGGTTATAATGGCACTCATCCATTCTCGTAGGTGATCCCATAGGTTCCCGTGAGAACCTCGCACTGTGCCTAAAGGGCATCTGCGAGAACTGCAAAGTGTAAATTTTTTTTAAAAAATTGCCCAATGAAAAGATACCAATTTATGAATAGAGTTATTAATCTTCTTCTTGTGCTTCTTATGCAGGTATTTGGCCATCACAATGGTTCTGGAATGGCGTGAAAGGGAGCATGAATAAGATAATGCCATTGTCGGAAATCAACTGCCCACCATTGCCGCTTTGCGAAACTGTGGTCTTCTGAAGTACTTTCGTATCCCGAGCATGAGGGCCCAAAACAGGTTATTGGAGTACCTTGTGCATATGTGGGATCCCAATCACTAAGTATTTCATGTAGGGGTCCACACATTGTCCTTGGATATTGAGGACGTTTACTTCTTGACAGGACTGCCATGGCATGGGTACCACCTGATCCTGACGGGTAGCAGAGGTGGTGGGTTGCCCATGAGTGAGTACTGCCACTTACACTGTGTTCTAGAGGCAGAGAGGAAGAAAGGAAAAGTAGCTATTTGGGGAGTGCAGGATTTGACCCTCCGCACTATTTTGTTCATCATTGCTCGTATGGCTGGGAGCTCCGCTCCTCACATGACACTCTAGAGTTACTTTCAGTATGCCATAGAGTGTACTGAGCCTCGAGTTTTTAACTGGGAAGATGTTTTACTTCATAGAATTAAAAGGCAGTTGACCAAATGTAGGCGAGGCGACTTGAAGAAATTCAGGTACGGATATTTGTTGGTGTCATTCTTTCTCAAGAGGGTTCCGTTACTGAGGCTGCAGGTTGAGTGGGATTTGTCGGCTCCCACAGATCCAAGAATGCTGAGATGGTGTCATCTCATGGCCCGAAATGTAGCGGGACCAATTATAAAGTATGATGATACCTTATTCAACTGGTTGCGACCACAGATGCTGATGGTCGACGATTATGATTATGCCAGGTTGGATTTCTGAGGAGATCCAGACTTGGTCCTGCCTAAGGGTGCTTAGTGGGGGGAACTTGGTAAGAAGTACACATTTTTTTCTTTTTAAATGTTTTTGTGAATTTTATCATATGCAAATGTTTTTTATATGTTCATCCAATGACTAAAAACAAAATTCGTTGTTGATGACACAGATGTGGGACCTTACCGACCTCCTGGTACTTCTCGCATTTAGCGGCGAGGAGAGGTGGTGCCAGTGCCACAATGGGACGCCGAGGATTATTAAGTGATGGAACAAAACATAGAGGGTTTGACAACAAATATTCCAGACATGCCTCTTGGAGAGGTTCCACGACGTTATCAACGTGATACAGTAGGAGTGTCAGAGTCCATTGGTTGACTTCTCTGTAGGATTGCCTGGGAAGTCATGTGTTACCGTGAACGTCATCCATGACGTCACTTTGTAGAAGCTATGAGCTTCAGATTTTGACATTTTGGTCCTTGGATAGAACTTTTTGTAAAAAACTCTTTTGATCGTTATATATACAGATGACTTCTACTGGTTTATCTTGTGTTGTGTGAAAATTGATGTGATTGATTTATAAATGATCCAAATGTCTGTCTAATACACAGTTAGCCAATGCATCAGTTAACGTATTTAGACATCTAGGAATATGTTGATATTCAATATAATCAAAATAACGTTCCAAGAGGCGAATTCGCAAATACACCCATAACAAAGTAGAAATTCAAATAGTATAGACATTACTTAACTGTAGTACTACAAGCTGTGAATCGAGTCGCACAACCAAACGACGGATTCTGAGAAAGATAGCATCAATCAACAATTCGATAATGGTACTATACTCTGCAATATTGTTGGTCGCACGACCGAGACACACACCTCGTAAGGAGACAAGTTCGTTTGTAAGGGCGTAAATTTCCCATGCAGCGGAAGTAAGGTTCTGAGTACTATGGCTAGCGCCATCAGCGAAGCCAATGTAGGGTAGCAAAGACTCCAACATCTGGAAATCAAACACAACGTCACATAAGGGCAGAGACCAGATAACGACAAAAGAAAGCTATAGTAACAAACAAGAAGTATGATACAATAAAAATACAAGTACTCATGCACAGGTGATTTTATGCATAGTACTTTTTCAAGTACAACTCATTCCTGGGTTCACTCAAAGGGATACCATCATAATATACTAACTCGTAAGGCCCTTTTTCCAACACTCGTCTAACGATATAAGGACCTCGCCACATGGCTTCGAATTTTCCAGCTCCTAGCATATCTCGATCTTATTCATAGAGGAGAACGAGATCTCCTTCGGAGAAAACGCGAGGCTTGACATGTTTGTTGTATTAGGCCTTGACACATTTTTTCTGAGCTTCTATGACTAGGGTAGCATCGTGTCGAGTTTCGTCTAATCGCATAAGATACAATAGACGTTCTTCCTTAGCAGAAGTGTTTGGTAGGAGTTCAAAAACTAGTTTTAAAGAGGGTATCTCTCATTCAATCGGGAGAATGGCTTCCTAACCATAGACTAACCGGAAAGGTGTAAACCCAGTAGCGGACTTGACAAATGTTCGGTAAGCCCACAATGTCGAAAACAACATTGTGTGCCAACTTGTTTTGTGAATCCATATCATTCGTCAGAGCATAGTTATGAGAACTTTGTCAATTGCTTCGACTTGGCCGTTGGCTTTTGGGTAATAGGGCATTGAGTTTTCATGGCGAAGACCCAACTTTTCAGAAAGTTTGGACATCATGAAGTTTCTAAAGTGGCTACCATGATCAGTGATGATAGCCTGGGGAACACCAAAACAAGCTATGATGTGATTAAAAATGAATAATGTTGCGGTCTTTCCAGTGTTGTCAAATGTCGGCATCGCCTCGGCCCATTTCATAAAGTAATCTATGGATACAATGATGTATCCATGCCCCCCGGCTGAGTGGGAGTGACATGTCATGAAATTGATGCCCCATTTTGCAAAGGGACCAATGGAGACCACAGGTTGAAGAGGAGCGGGATGCAACCGTATCTTATTATTATAGGGCTGGTAAGCATGGCATTTTTGAACGACGATTATGCATTTGTTAAATAAAGAAGGCCAAAAATACCCTGCTCGTAAGATCTTTTGGGCAGTAGCATACCCATACATATAACCACCACAGGATCCAGAATGGCAGTCATTCAGAGCTCTCTCGGCCTCATCGAATGTGAGGCAGCGTCGAAAAACGAAGTCAATCCCTCAACGATAAAGAGTATCCCCGAGGATAATATAGTGACGAGATTGGTATCGTATTCGACGTCGGTTAGTACTGGACAAAGTTGGCCATAAATTTTGGGTTTGGAGATATATAATGATATCACCATACCAAAAATCATCAGTGTTGATGAGGAAAAGGGATTCATCAGGTAATGAATCAGCTGCTACATTTTCCATTTCAGAATAGGGAAAGTGTCATATCAACTCAACAAACACTAAGGACTTCTTGGACTTGGCACATTCGAATTCCAAGTCAAAATCTTGGAGTATTACAATCCATTTGGAGTATTTTCCCCCTAGCAATTGACGTGTGAGAATGTGTTGCATAGGGTTGCAGTTAGAAATCACTATAGTCTTGCGTGAGAGGATATAGTGCCAGAATCTTTGGACGGCTTGGACGGCTGCCAAGGCCAGTTTTTTGACATGTAAATACTTGATTTTGGTAGGCATTAGACTTCGACTCAAGTAGTAGATAACATGTTCGTCGTTAGCATCATCCTCTTGGACGAGAACCATACCAATGGTGTAATTCGAGGCAACAAGGTAGAGGAAATAATCACTACTAAAATCGGGAGGAAAGAGAAGCGGAGCACGCGTTAGGGACAATTTCAAAGCTTCGAAAGCATTGTTGGCGATGGTATCCCATATGAACTTAGACCCCTTTTTTAGTAGCCATGTAAATCCATGAGTTATCTCAGCGTAATTTGGGATAAAACGACGAAGAAATTTTGCTTTCCCTTGCAAACTTTGTAATTGACGAAGTGTATAAGGAGGAGGGAGATTAAGGATGGCTTCAACCTTTAAAGGATCCACCCTAATCCCTTGACATGAAACAATAAAACCTAGAAGTCGGCCGGATTCCATGCAGAAAACACACTTATGAGGATTCAAACGTATACAGTAGAACCGACAGTGGACGAAAATGGCTCGGAGGTGGGTCGGATGATCGACTCGATGCATTGAGTGAGCAGGTAAATCGTCCAGATATGGTTGCACGATGTGCTTGATATCATGGAAAGAATAATACATAGCGCGTTGAAAAGTGGCACCAACGTTCTTGAGACCGAAAGGGAGTTTTCGATAGGCAAAAGTACCTCAAGGACAAATAAAAGTAGTCTTATGTTGATCCTTGGGAAAAATGTTGATATGATTATACCCGGAGAAACCATCCATCAGAGAGAAGATTTCACTTCCGACGGAATCGTCAACAATCTGATCGACGAAGGGGGTAGGAATGTTGTCTTTGGGACAAGCTTTGTTGATATCCCTATAATCAACGCATACACGAATTGTGCATTGTTTCTTATCGATCGGGACAAGATTGGAAACCCAATCAGTGAGAGCCACCTGGTAAATAAAGCCATCTTTGAGAAGTTTCTCAACTTTGAGCTTGGTAGCAGTCGCTTTACATGGGTCAACTGGACGAAGGCGTTATCGGACAGGTTTAGCGTCGAGGTATGTCTTGATCTAATGTATCACAATGTCGGGGTCGATACCTAGAATTTCTTCATAACTCCAGGCGAAGATGTCACGAAACTCTTTGAAAAGGGACGTATAGGTGACTATTTCGTGAGGGGAACACGAAGCTCCAATATGGACATTTTCGACGATTCCAGGTTTGACAGATATGTTGAGGGGAGTAGTGGGTGAGATATTTCTTAAGTTCCCTTCGAAAAACACATCGTGTGTGGACACGGGAATGGTTGAGATGACGACAACGGTCGATGGGGTCGATATCCGTTGGTAGTTCTCAATGGTATGTTTCTCTAGAAAGAGGATGGAACGATGATGTCCATCGTCCCAAGGGGTGTCCTCCATGACAGACATGATCATCTCATCAGTGGGAAAAATGACATGGAAAGGATCTGGAGATAACTCACCAAGAGAGGGGGTAGAAGGGGTTTTCAATTGAATGGCCTGATAGGCGGATTCAAATGGACTTAATGGCATTTTGTCGCCGTAACGAAGATAATCTCTAGGGTCAGGTACTATCTAGGGGTCGTGAGACGTAGGAATTTCATGAATCGAGGTGGAGATCATGTTGATTGAAGTAACGGACGAGCATGGAACATCGGGCGGTGGAATGGGGAAAGTACCCATTAACGAAGAGTCTTTGAGAAGGCCTACACCGACATTCTCATAACCCGGTGGGGTTTTAGCGATGAACCGTACGTTGCCAGTACGGGTGTTGGATTTAAAGAAGGATAATTGGTCGACAATGACTACCTTCCGTTGATGTGGGAAATGTACCACTTGAAAAAGGGTCGACACAACTGCACGCATGGAATCAATCCAGCTGTAGCCAAGCAGAAGATTGTAATCTAGGGGAGCATCGGAGACTTCCACTTCGACATGGACCGTTTTTCCTTCTAACATGATGGGAAACGAAGGAAGGACATCATAGGGCTTAAAACCAAAGCCATTGAAGGCTTTGAGAGTGTTCTAGGATTCGTTCAAAGAGGGAGAGCCAATGGATTTCCAGCAAGTAAGAGACATGACAAACATCGAGGCACCCTCGTCGATAAAGGTTCGATAAATGTTTTTGTCAGAGACAATCACTTGGATCTGGAACGCGAGTTGAGGGGGTAACCTTGGAATGTGATCTTCCAAGTCAAAAATTATTAAATTCGTATCCGTCGGGTTGATTCCACCGATAGCTTTCAACAGTGCCTTCCATTGTGTGGGACAACTTTGAAGGACTTCGAGGGATAACATCACAGAAGGTGCTTGGGCCAGATCTTCAACAATGTTGTAGTTCTGGGCAGCATGAGCATGAGGATTGAAAGTCGATTTCCGAACGATTCCCTTTGGGGGGGGTCGAAGAACTGTGTCAAGGCTTGGTCGTTTGAGATGAAGAGGAATGTTGGTACGTGGAGTCACGGGAGAGGGTTGTACCAAGGAAGGAGGTAGGTCATCAACCTTCTCTTTAGAGGGAGAATAATATTTGGCTCGAGTGGTGAGGGCAATGTCATTTTTCTTTGAATCTCCAGTACACATCAATACATAAGATGTAGTAGAAGATGAGGGTTGGTCATGAATGACCAACTGAGCATGTTGTTGAGACGGGAAGGGTTGGGACAAAACGGTCGGAGGAGGTGGTTTTGGAGCTCCTTGAAGGAACTTAGTGACCTTGGCACATCGTGGACAATCCTTCGTGTAGTGATCATCACCACAGATAAGACAAGGGTATCGAGGTTTGCGCTTATCCTGATCGTCAACAAGGGTAGTTTTGGTTCACTCTGCTTGAGAACTATTTTTTTCCTCCTTATTCTTACCCCTTCCCTTTTTGGATTTTTTTTTACCAGTTGGGGTAGATTGAAATGCATTGACCTCAGAAGTCTTACCGGTGGGAGGGGCAGGAGACAGAGCATTTTGAACATTAGAAGAAGCAGGTTTGGGGTTGGTGCTTGAGGCGGCATGTGGTTGGGCCTAGAAAGTGCCAATCACACCGTCAGCTGCATGTGAAGCAGCTGGAGTAGTTGAAGTGGCGGAAGTGGGAGGACGAGGTAAGTCAGGTAGTAAATTGTAAAGTGTACTTGTTTGTGAGTAAACGAGATCAAGGTATTGAGATCGAATTATGGCCTGCTCTTCCGTCACTACTCCACCCATGGCGATGTCATGACCGATGTCGTTCACAAAGGACTTGGTGAACCACTCTTCCATCAACTGATCGGGGAGTTCGAGTTTGATGAGACGTCGTCTCCGTCGCCACTCATGAATGTGATCGGATATATAAGTGGATTTATTTTGTTTGAAAGAACTCTAAATATCGGTCCCCATTTCATAACGAATTGGTAACTGGTAGTGTGTGAGGAAAGCCATAGCTAAGGTGTTGAAGTCAATGAAGAAACCTCGTGGTAATTCTATATACCACTTCGCAGCAGAACCTATGAGGGTTCGTTGAAATAGATGTAAATGAATAGAGTCATCCATCAACGAGTTGGATGAACACCAGAGGTGAAAAGTCATGATGTGATTGTTCGGGTCCTCTCTTGCTTTCCCGTCGAATTTAGGGATATCGGATGGTAGTTTGGATGGTATAGCAGGCCATTGGGGAGAGTGACGAATTGTATCATTTAAAATCCTTGACAAATACGGAAGATCCAAAGTGGCCAAGAAGGGTAATTATCGATTCACCTGCAGGTACTGGTGGCTTTAGGGAGGAAGCCTCATCAACAAACCAGTAGGACCATAAGCAGTCTGCATATAATGTGAAGACCCAGGCATATTCAGTGGTGGTTGGAGAGGATAGTAGCTCATGGGATTGTGTCCTTGAACAGGGACGTGAGTTTGAGCATTCGAACCCCAAATAGGGTTGGACGTACCCGGATAAGGTTGGCCTATATTAGGGGGTATAATGGATGCAACTGGAAAGTGTTTCCCCCCAGTCGATTGAGGAGGATGTTGTATCATATGATTCCAATACTGGGCCAAGGATGGAGGTATGTTTTGTGCATAAGGTGGGGTCGGTCCTCCTATTGAAGGTGGTGTTCCAATTCAGGGAAGCGTTCCAATTGGGGGTTGTGTTCCAATTGGGATTTGCGTTCCAAGAGGAATTTGCCCGTTTAGAGGGGGTTGAGTCATACCACCTTGATGAAATTGTCCACCAACGAGAATCTGGTAATTTGGTGTGAATGATGGAATAGTGCCACTAGGATTAATACTGCCAGTGGAGGACGAGAAAGGTCCTCCGAAAGGAAATTGAGGGAGTGTCAGAATAAAAATGGGAAGAGAGTGCCCAGAAAAAGAGGGACCACCAGGAAAGTCGGATGGGGTTTGCGGAGGAGTTGAAATGGAAGCATTCAACACATGGTATTCGGGTAGTAGTGTCGGGGTGATACTGGGTGTGAGCGGTGTGTTGTTGGGAGCTTGGCTAACCGCGGTAATCCCAGTGTGAACACTCATAGTATCTGTGTGATGGGCCATTTCGATAGGGATGGACAAGATGTGGTCAGTTCGTGGGGCGTCCGTACTAGGAAAGTAATAGGCGGTAGTAAACGATATTGTCTCTGGACTAGATATTTCAGAAATCACAAGTGGGGTGATTTCAGAAATCATAGGTGAGCCTGGACCAAAAAGGTCCCGTTGAAAAAAACCCATAGAGAAAAAGGGATCTTGACCTTCTATGCCTGGAAAGGGTCCAACCGGTGATCCAGAAGACGTAACAACTAAATATCCAGAAGAATTCAGTCGCATAAACGGTCACTCAGAATTGGGGTGAAGTCGAAAGTCCTCTCGAGTATTGGTAATTCGAAAATGTTATAGAGAGTTAGTTCGTTCCACTTGTGGCATGGTAACATCTTGGACTTCACTCTGCTGAGGAGAGCCCTCAAGTGAACTTGTAGGCAAGGGTTGAGAACCTTCCAGATGCTCTGGAGATAAACCCTGCATTCTATGTGAGCGATGTGGAGGAGCTATTGTAAACGAGTGACAAACTTACGAAGAAAATCATATGGTCAACTTTGTTAAACAAACAACATGTGCTAGTAAACAAAATCTAGGAAACAATACCAAGCAAACAAGACCTTCTAATTCCAAAGTCACTAGTTGGTGATGAAATACAACGTCGCAATGACGAGATGAGAAGGGGTTGGGCTAGGGTGGAAAAGTTATGCTGAAGACCTACTTAATGGACTTACACCCTGGTGCAAGCTCCCACACATAATCATGGGTATACCCTCCAAGGAGCCCGAGTGAGTTTGGCCAACGTCGATTCTAGGTACCGTGAAGGCTTTCCCCTTAACAGTCACCTTGTGTAGGACCCTAGAAAGATAGGTCGCCAAGGTTATCACTGATAATAATAAATCCTAGGGGAACAGTCGACAGTCCGATCCACACACAAGGGTAGGGTATCTAGCCCGAAATCAACTCAAAAGGCTTCCACTCATCATTGTGGGTATACCTCCGAGTGACCCCCGTAATACGTGCAATCTCTACACCGATATCAACCAAGCAGGGTGAGTAACTCTGTCAATATCAATGCGACCTCATGTTTGACCCTTGTGTGAGAAGGGCTTCCCAGGACAAGATGTTGTAAATGGAATTTGACACTCATTAACACAACATGCTATTGTGTGTTTTTTGCTTTGGAGAGTGTATCTCTCTGCCTATTCCAAAGAACTAGCCTAGCTAAATGTTGGTGTAATAGAGCCCTAGAAAAGAGTTACTAATTAAATTTTACGATTGTGCAATGTTATTAAGGGCAGTTGTTACTCAAAGGAAGCGGAAATGAAACTGATGTTGTATGAGACTCTAACCCAACGATGCATGGATAAGAATGAAATATAGCAATTTTCATTCAATGAATCCTATGTACGGGAGGGAAAGAGAAGTTTTCTGAATCAAACTTGAACTACAATACACAATTTCCTTTAAAATGCAATTGCAACGAATCACGCAAAAATAACAATTCTCTATTGTTTCTTTTTCAATAATTTCAACAATTGATTTTCAATACTTTCGAAGACGAAAATGCTTTTGAAAGAAAAACGTTGTTCACTTTTCAAAAAGGACCTACACCATGATGGTGAGAGTGAAAAAAACCAAAAACTAATGAACAAGCAATAGATAAAAACCCAAACCAATCTTTCAATGGAAACAAAAATAACAAGCAGACCAAACTAGTCTTTTCAATTGCATGATAAAAGTGATCTTTCAAATAATGAGCAAATGATAAAGACAAAGAAGCTCAACTTTCAACCGATCGCCAGTTCTTAACCAAACAAGCACACTCAGATTCCAAAATTCGAGAGTATATCTTTGCAGAGAAAAGTCAAGAAACAAAAGTCAAGAAAAAAGTGTCAGGAAGAGACTTTGATTTCCTAAGACTGTTCGTGTACAAAAATGAAGACAAAAAAACATCAAACAATGGTCCAAGAAGCTCTTTTTCAGTCACCTATATTGATCTGAGCAGCTGAAAATGCAAAAAACTCAAATCCAAAATTTTGAAAAGAGGGTTCGCAGGATAACAATATTACACAGTGCGAGAATGGGTCATTCTCGCAGGCCAGCTTTGAGCAGAGTGAGAGAACCTCGCACTGGACCTAAAAGCAAAGTGTGAACTCGGTATATTCTCGCAGGCCACAATGGAGTGCAGTGCAAGAATGTCTGTAACTAAGCAAATTTTTGGAAAAGGACAAAAAATTTGAAGAGGCCTCTGGACCCAGAGGGTCTATCAGGGTATCCTAAAGACTCAGAGATTGATATGAATGGTGAAAGGTAAGGCAAGAGAAAATGGCCAAGGAAAAATACCAAAAACCACAAAGAAAATGGGTTATATCCCCAGTGGAGTCGCCAATTTTGTTATCGGACTAATCGGTAGGTACGGACACTAACAGATCTCCCTAGATCCACTTGGATCTAGAACAAAATAGGACAGGACATGACTCTTTCCCTAAGCTTTTACCATTGAATTAGCTAGTAGGGAGGAACAAGTAACATACCTTTGTATCTCTTCCTAGGGTATTTGTTGCTCCCGCTTCACTCTGGTGCTCTCGTGAGGTCAATACCAAGACAACACAAACCAACCAAAGTGAATATAGAAAAATATATTCAACTGTCAACTTATGTGTATGATCAAGGAATTACACAATAAAGTGAGAATGACTTTATGGAAAAGATACATGTCGTTGTATCATATTAATCGAAAGTAGAAGATACAATCTGATCTCCTTGATGTGGCAAGCTTTCTTTCGGTGGCTCTTGGCTCCAACACACACACTTTCTCAATCCTTGCATGAAGAAGATCTAATTCCTCTTGATAGACTTGCTAGAGTCTCCAAGCTCCTGTTTAAACTAGGTCCTTCACACAATTCTTTCACCAATTCTCCAATGAATCTTGTTTAACCTTTTCCATGAAAATTCCATCAATATATAAGAGAGAATGAGATGGTTACTTGGACAAGAATGATCCCACAATATCAGGGAAACCAGTAAAAGGATAACCATTCGAATGCCAACCCATTCTTCTAGAAGATTCCCTTCTAGAACCATCGAGACTTCATCTTTTTCCAAGTTTTAGAACAAGTTTGCACCCTAGCTATGTACCACAGTGCGAGAAGTTTTCACCCTAGCTTAAGGCAGGCTTCGTGAATGGGTCATTCTCGCACCCTAGGATATTAGCAACCTGCAAACTCTCTTCAAAAGTAAGTTTTCTGGGAAGAGATGAATGTCACTTTTCTTAAGAGAAAGTTTTTATGAGGAGCCTAAATACACCATCATCAATACACCATCAAGATTGAATAAAATCATGGGTAGAAATATATAACATCTATCACTCAGTTACACAGATTGATCATGAATAGATCACATAGTCACACAAAAAAATCATAAGTAGATTGCATGCATGCGTATGTGCATGTGCACTACATGAGAAAATTCCTTGGCATGTTTCCAACAATCTTCACCTTGAAAACAATTTACCTAATATATCATGCCCTTAATTAATTCATCACCTTTTCTGCAAGCCAAGAGAAGCCAAACACCATCACAACTTTGCAACTTCTCTGACAATAGCGTTACATGAACATGCATGCACAAGTCACTCAAGCATGGACCATTTTGTCTCCATCAGTAACTTGTCTAATAGACCGATGTACTTGTCCAAAACTCATGAATCATAACCACAGACCAAATCACTGCAACCACTATAGGTGATACTTGTGCTCCTGTGTTTGAAGCACCCATTTCCATGCTCCTGGCCTAGTTTTACCCTGTGTCTACTCACAACACCAACTGCATGTGAAATGTTGACCATTTCTTCATCGCAATCATCAAACTTCCTATTAGCATATAATACTCGAGACATATAACCATTTTTTTCTTCATCAATTAGGACATAAACCTGAAGATAATTTACAATGGAAAGCCAAAGGGATTTTACCAGTTTCACATTATTCATACTGAATTTCTTGAGTATCTTCACCACATAATTTTTTTGTGATAACCAATCTTACCATCCTTCCTGTCTCTGTGTATTCCCATGCCCAAGATTTATTTTGTTGCTCCCAGATCCTTCATAACAAACGTCCTAACCAACTGAGCCAACCTGTTGATCTCAAACATGCTTGTGCTTTCAAAAAGAATAACATATAACACCAAGATAATGAATATACCATAAACACAATGGTTATACTCACTTCTTGTAAAATTTGGTTCACCATGAAGGAATCAAAATTCTTGTACCATTTTCCTAGCATACTTCAGACCATACAATGATTTTTGAGTTTGCAAACAAATCTCTTGTTGCGATTTTGAACTAATCGTTGTGTTTGTTCCATATACATCCCCTTATAAAAGGAGATTCATCAAACACTGCATCTCTGTCCATGATGATTCTGTGGGTATTAGGATCCCATAGTCTGCACCCTTTAACATCATCACCATATCAAAGATCTACCTGTTTGATCTGGGTCCTACTTAGAAAGATGATAAAAAACCATAAGCATCTGATCCGAAAATGGATCCAGAAGCCTGATAGGGCTTGAAAAATGCTCAAAAATGAAAGTGCTCGGAATGCGACGAAACATGTGCCATTGCGTCCATCTCGTCTTCCTGATTCTGGTGGTATATTTACTTCGTCAAACGGAGTCCGTATGGAGAAGATATCGCGTTCTGTCCGAAAAGTCAAATAGGCAAAAAAAGGAGGATGACTGTACAGTCCACGTGGCACGTCCGTATAGCTGATGTGGCGGCTCCAGAAGGCGACATGTGGCATACCTTACGGAGGACACGTGGCATCACCAGGACGCGACATGTGTCATGCATATTTGAC
The DNA here is from genome assembly GCA_000966675.3 of Picea glauca. Classification (NCBI taxonomy): domain Eukaryota; kingdom Viridiplantae; phylum Streptophyta; class Pinopsida; order Pinales; family Pinaceae; genus Picea; species Picea glauca. The sequence continues at coordinate 446,277 of JZKD02S1649179.1, read as the reverse complement.
ACTTTTGGCGTACGATCGGACCAGTACGAAAGTGACACGTGTCACCACTGACAGGGTGACACGTGGCAGGCTGACGTCATCGGCTGACGTGGCACGCTGATGGGGCAGACACATGGGATGACAGGGCATACGGCCGGGCTGATGCAGCAGGACAAGTGCCAGTACGACATAAGTGATTTGGCACACACGTGGGCCAATTACAGGTTGACACGTTGCATGTTATCATTGGTTGGTAAGGATGCCACGTGGACCAATCCTGGGCTGCCACGTGGCACCCCGTAATTGGTTTATGGTTTTGTTCAAAATATGGTTATGCCGCTAGGAATCAAACTTTTGACCTCCCGGCAGGGCAATGAACTAACGAAATCGGGCTAACCGGGCCGCCGGCGGGTGGTGCTTGTAAATCTATCGGTGCGAAATATATTTAAATTTAGGCCAAAGTTTGAACGGGTGCAGAAAGGGCCGGGGCTTAGCCCCAGCCCTCGGCGGAATACAACAACCATACGATGGAGCCATGCCACATGACCACAGTTCATTCCATTTAACACGCGTTTTGGCGGGAATTTTGGGAGCGGTTGTAACGTATTAACCCGTGGTTCGGTGGACATGCCACGCGACCCAGGGCTACACCTACCAAGGCACGGGGACTGTTGTAACAAAATTAAACCGTGGCCATATGGCCCTATATATATGCACCAATGACCAAGAGCCAGGGCCAATGAAAAGGGGCCAGAGCGCGAGCGCGTGGCCACATGGCCGGTTATATGACCAGGGGCGCGCGCCGATCGAGGGGTTGCACCCGATTTTTGACCAGAACTTTGCCAAAGTGGGTTTTGCAATGAAATTTGTTTTTTTTTAATTTATTAATGCCTATATTTGGCTGATTCCTTCCATTTTTGGGGGATATTGGGCATTTTTGGAGGCCAGATTCTTGGAGGAAGTTGGGGATGTGAAACCAACTCCA
>JZKD02S1649179.1:424036-439307 GCA_000966675.3 Picea glauca | reverse complement strand
TGAAATGTAACAGGGTTGCAATGGCTAACAATGTACTTTCAGTTGTCATAATTGTGTTACAGTTGATATTGATGAGACAGGTGCACAGGACAGAGTTCAGAGACAGAGGACAAGCAGGGTGGCCTATCCCGAGTTTGTTAACTGGCCAGTAACCTTTTGGGGACCAAAAGGTCTTTTTGTGGGGAGGTGTGATCCGAAAACGGATCCAGAAGCCTGATATGGCTTGAAAAATGCTCAAAAATGAAAGTGCTCAGAATGTGACGAAACCTGTGCCATTGCGTCCATCTCGTCTTCCTGATTCTGGTGGTATATTTACTTCGTCAAACGGAGTCCGTATGGAGAAGATATCGCGTTCTGTCCGAAAAGTCAAACAGGCAAAAAAAAGGGGGATGACTGTACAGTCCGTACAGTCCACGTGGCACGTCCGTACAGCTGATGTGGTAGGGCTGTACAGCTGACGTGGTGGCTCCAGAAGGCGACACGTGGCAGACCGTACAGAGGACACGTGGAATCACCAGGACACGACACGTGTCATGCGGATTTGACACTTTTGGCGTACGATCAGACCAGTACGGAAGTGACACGTGTCACCAGTGACAGGGTGACACGTGGCAGGCTGACGTCATCGGCTGACGGGGCAGACACGTGGGATGACAGGGCGTACGGCCGGGCTGACGCAGCAGGACAAGTGGCAGTACAGCAAAAGTGATTTGGCACACACGTGGGCCAATTTCAGGTTGACACGTGGCATGTTATCATTGGTTGGTAAGGGTGCCACGTGGCTCAATCCTGGGCTGCCACGTGGCACCCCGTAATTGGTTTATGGTTTTGTTCAAAATATGGTTATGCCGCCGAGAATCGAACTTTTGACCTCCCGGCAGGGCAATGAACTAACGAAATCGAGCTAACCGGGCCGCCGGTAGGTGGTGCTTGTAAAGCTATCTGTGCGAAATATATTTAAATTTAGGCCAAAGTTTGAACGGGCGCAGAAAGGGTCGGGGCTTATCCCCATCCCTCGGCGGAATACAACAACCATACGGTGGAGCCATGCCACATGACCACAGTTCATTCCATTTAACGCACGTTTTGGCGAGAATTTTGGGAGCGGTTGTAACGTATTAACCCGTGGTCCGGTGGACATGCCACGCGACCCGGGGCTACACCTACCAGGGCGCGGGGACTGTTGTAACAAAATTAAACCATGGCCATATGGCCCTATATATATGTGCCAATGACCAGGAGCCAGGGCCAATGAAAAGGGGCCAGAGCGCGAGCGCGTGGCCACATGGCCGGTTATATGACCAGGGGCGCGCGCCGATCGGGGGGCTACGCCCGATTTTTTACCATAACTTTGCCAAAGTGGGTTTTGCAACGAAATTTGGTTTTTTTTAATTTATTAATGCCTATATTTGGCTGATTCCTTCCATTTTTGGGGGATATTGGGCATTTTTGGAGGCCAGATTCTTGGAGGAATTTGGGGATGTAAAACCAACTCCAATGCTATATAAACCAGGCCTGTTTGAGGCCAAAGACAGTCATTCAGAGAAGAGTTATGCTGGAGGAAAGCCAAGCCAAATTCAATTTGATGCAGGGAAGCCTTTGAGGTGGAGATGTTGTCGGATCGTTTCTGGGATCTTGGAGCATCAGTTTTGCATGTCGTTTCTTTTGAAGGGTTCTTGAGATCTGTGACAACAAGACCAGATCAGTCTTGTAGCCAATAGGCATTGCTGAGATGTAATTTGGAGCACTTGAGCAGAAATAAAGAAGCCTCCCCCACAAAGAAAAGGCCTGAAAACGTAGGCAAAAGTTGTGCCGAACTCCGTTATCAACCTGCGTTCTTATGGTTTGCTGTTCATTATTCTTTTCAGATCTGCATATGTGTATTTGACTGAAATAATCCTCTTCTTTCCTCATTCTTTCATTAAATTCTCAAATGGTTAAATTATTCATGCAAGTTTAAAACTCAACCATAATCATTTAAAAGATCCTGCTGGATCAACATCACAACTAAATAATTTCACATTTGAGTAATTACCAGATGCACTGTTCATACCTCTTTCTGAATCTTTATGTCTTTTGCAACCGATGGTGGTCAAGTTACTAGATAGCACAATCACTTATGTCCACAACTATTGTTGCAACTTGGCATTATTGAACATGCCTATTCGATCCCAACTTCCTTTCAATACTTTCCAAGTTCCATGGATATAAACTTAGCTTCATCATATATTCTCAAACACTTGATTGACCTGCCAACACATCAACCTTTCTACAGACCCACCTTTCTAAACTCGACACACTGCACCACCTTGAACTTTGCATTCGAGCAACTTTGACCAAATTCGACCAAACCGACCAAGTAAGCCTTCACCGCTTACCTCCAGGCCCATTTACAATGGAGTTCACCAAGCCTTTTATAGGTTTCATTACATGCAATCCATGGACACAATACCACGAGATACACAAAACACATGGACCCGAAAGAACACCTGCTTTGACTTAAAAACAAATTTAACTCCTTAACTCTTTCACCGAGTCAAGGTTAACCTAACACACATGCCCCCCCCCACATATTTACTCTACCTAAATCTATGTCTAGACTTTTCATAGGTGACCTAATAAACTAGGGGTACTCATGCCTATCTAGGTTTTACATACATATGTTCATTTACATGCAATCAATAATTTCTACAACTCCACAGTAAATACAATTTTTATTTTATTTTATTTCACGGTGACTCAACCATCACTGCCATGAACCTTCTATGCAAACACAGGTGCTAAGACACAATAGACAGACAAAAATTCATCAACCATACCTGTAGCTGAATTTGCTTCTATTGTGGAGTCCTCTTTGGATGCTTGTTGTGTTTTCCAACAATCCTTCTTGAGATGCCTAGATTTGCCACAAAACCAACATTTTGCCTTACCCGTACTATATTTTGACTTAGACAGGGTGTACCTTTCTGGTCTTTCCCTCCTTCTGTAGATTGATCTCTGACCACCATTGCTTCTGTTGTTGAGGTTTCATTACTGGATATTTTCCTCATCTCCTCAGACAGCAAAGATCCCATAACAATGTTATAATCAATGGCATCCGTTGTGTTAAACCACACAGTTGTGATCAGATGATCCCAAGACTCAAGCAACGAACACAATAGCGTAACCTCCTTGTCTTCATCTTTGAACTTTACTTCCATATTAGTTAATTGAAAAATCAGAGTATTGAAGACATTCAAGTGACGAGTAATTTTTGTACCTTCTTTCATTCGCAAGTTGTACAACTGCCTCTTCAAGAAGATTTTGTTTGACAAGTTCTTTGTCATATACAGACTCTCCAATTTAGTCTACAAACCTGTTCTTGTCTCCTCTTCAACAATGTTAAATAATACCTCATTTGCCAGACACAAACGAATAGTAATGAGGGCTCTTGCATCCAGATCTTCCTAGTCCTCATCTGTCATGCTTGCCATTTTCTTTGACTTTCCAGCGAAGACCTTTTGCAATCTTTGTTACACAAGCATATCCTGCATCTTGAGTTTTCATAGAAAAAAGTTTTATCCACCTCAAACCTAGAACTCTACACTTTCACCATTAACGGAAAAAACTTCAAAACCACTACTTAATTATAGGAACAATTTATAAATAAATTATAGGAACACATAATTATAGGAACAATTTATCACATAATTATAGGAACAATTTATAAATAAATTGCTTTCATGCCGTTGCATGAGAAAATTAATTTACATGTTTCCAACAAAGATGAGACCCTGCTAAAGTTCTTATAATTCACAAGAAACTGAACTTATCCGATATCTACAGGAACTCTGTATGTGCGAACGATTGAAGGGTCTTGTATAACTATGGTACCGCCCCTACCAAACCCAACCATAGCCACATTCCTAGAAACATCGCTGCCCAAAGCTCAGCATAGCCACATTCCAGGATCCGACGTTTATCCTTGTTATAAACTTCAACCCTGTCTTGTTTTCGGATAGCGTATGATTTGTACACACGACCTGAGGAGTACGAGTTTAGCGACGACTTTGACGCGTCTGAAGGAGTTGAATCAATCTCTCCACTACACGGATTTTCGAGTGCTGTCGACTGTTCGCTTGACCCGACCCTTACTCCACTATCTACACAGAAGCCCTGTAGAGCGGTAGAATTTTTAAAATAGAGATTAAGATAAAACTCTATGACTTTTAAAATAGAGGTGGTCTCAAGATACAGAGACATTAATCCCAACAATCTCAATCTGATTGGGAATGAAGCCTTTATTAGGAGGCATGGAATGTCGCCATCCTATGAGCAACCTTATCTAAATGTTTATACAACTTGCACATGAGAATGTCAAAGTGCGCAGTCAATAGCCTTCTAATCAATCAACCATGTCCATTTAAATAAACTATTTTATAAAATATAAATTATTTTAATAATATGTATTTCGTGACAAATTGGTGAGTTCTTTTTATTTGTTTATTTAGTTGAGTTCAACTTGGCGAGTCTCCACTTAATTTTCAAATTTATTGTGTTATATTTAATAGAAAATATGAATTATTTTAATAATATGTATTTCATCTTTTTCTTTATTTGTTTTAATTGCTTAAGATCAACTTAGCCAGTCTTCACTTTAATAATTTTATACAGAATTTTCAAATTTATGGTGTTATAAATTAATTGAGAAGTTCATACATAATTGTATCAGTATTATAAATCAATTTTAGAATGTCCCAACGTAATTTAATTTTTCATTTTATATCTTGATAACTTAATTTAATTTAAGAGTTCACACAAAATTACATAGATAATGACATAATGGAATTGAGTTAATTTTTTATTTTTTATTAAAAAGTTAAAACATATATTTAAAATATAAAATATAGATAATATGAATCTTTAATAGTTAAAACGTTTAAATATTAAATTTAGTTTAGATATAAATGTTCATTTCTAACCAAAAAAAAAAAAGTCCATGGAATTGAAAATAGATGCATCAATATAAAAGCAAACTTTAGATTTTTGGGAATTTTTATGGGTATATTTTTCAATCAGTTTTTACTTAAATACAATAAAAAAATGTTGGAATCTCAAATTTGAGTGATTAAGTTTATATTCAAAAATACAATTTAAACAACATAAAATGGTGATTTCACCAAGATTGTTTTATCAAATTCTTATAAAAATTCAAAAAATTGAAGTGTTTAGTGCATTTTCAAAGTAAATAAATAATAAAGGGAAATTTTAGTGTTTTCTAAATAGTAATAAAAAATAAAAAGGAGTTACCAAATATTAAAACTTGAGAAAGAAAAACAATGGAGGTTTAAAATTGGAAACACTTTAAGTAATGTAATCTCTTACATTTGAGGTTGAAAATAAATTGATGATAAATTTGTGTTTATCTTTAATATTGGTTATTGAAGTTTACATTGCTTCTCATATCCTAAATGCAACTTTAAGAACCTTTCTAGTGTGATTTATCTAATTTCTAAAATAATGAAGTGACATTACTACAAAGATAGAGTTTTTGCGTTAATGTTTGAGACAATGAATGATCAAATAAACACAACAATGTCCTATCCCAATTATTTAAGATAATGGAAATGAAGCTCCACATACTTCATCTTACTATGAGAAACAAGATTTTTAGCTACTTGTATTGCATTTTCATTATTATAATATACTACAATCAACATTTCAAATATGAATCCATCCTCACCCATTAAAGACAAGGTTATATTTAACCTAGATAATCAAAAGATAAACTATTTTTTTTATTTTTACAAGACCAAACTATGAATCCAAATCCAAAATCAAATATATAGTTTACACCATCTTCCTTTTTATTTATGATAATATAATTCTAGAACTATATTAATTACACAACACAACCTAAAATTACAAAATTTTGGATACCATTTTTTTGATTTTTTAAAAAAAAGTTTAATGCATTTTTTTTTTCTTACTTTGATGATTTCATGTATTTCATATGGTCTCGAAGGTTTCTTTATCTTCAGAAAAACAAATGAATCCAAGTTATTGAAAACCCACTTTTTGTTCCAATCGTTTCCATGAAGTCAAACTGTGACAGGAAACGAATATTATCTTTGTTGAAAACTGAGAAAGGGTAATATTTCCAACAACACCGAGAACAAGTTCAAGGGGTGCTGAAAGAGCTTTTTTTTTTTCACAGGCCAGAGAAAGTCTTTAAGGTTCGTCAAAGTTGGAAAAGGTATCTCCAAGTGCATCGAAGACAGAGAACATTGTTTGTGGAAAAAAAATCCTTAGGTCACCGACACTAATTTTTGAACACGTCAAAAGTCTAAAACAAGAACCGAAAACATGAAAATTAGAGTGCACCGAAAACAAACTTTTGAATACGCCAAAATAGAAAAACAAGTTCAATGAAACATAAAGAACGAGTCCGCCAAAAAAAACTCCAGGCACACTGACAAAGGGTTTTGTTTCACTAATAGATTAAAAAGGAAAGGAATTCCCTGAAACACATTTTTGTAAGAACCAAAAAGAATGTTAAACTTCGTCAAGAAAAACGGAAAGGAGTGAGCGCTGAAAGTCATTTTTTTGTAACTGTTGAATAACATGAATTGGAGCCCGTAGATCTCACGAAATAAATTTTTTCGGAACACATAGAATGGCCAATTTTGAAAGTGCCGAAATGCAAATATTCTGATCCATCGAAGACATTTCGCGCGTGGGGAAATCGTCTGGTAACCATTGCATGGGTTTGGCAAATGTCGTGTCTAATTAACAATGATATTATTTAAGATCTAGACGTTATTGGGTCATTATTTTACATGCGTAGGATCCATTAGTTTTAATTTAAAATCTGGCCAATTAAATAAGTCATTCAAAGCATAATTGAGAAGCTCTGCATTTTTGTTCCTTGAAATTCCATTATTGTTTATGCTGGTTGAGCACTATAATTGGGGAGGCATATTGTCTAATTAGTTGAATATTATGATTTATCAAGTGTACATGGCCAAAGAGAGACATGGTATAGTTCCTACTTTTTATATGGCTCATTACTTGTTTTATATGGCTCATTACTTGTTGGATCATGTATGTGTTAAAAATCTATTTCCAGGACTAAATCTCAACTAGCATAGTTCATAATCCCTAGTTTATGTATACTTTTAGAACTTATGGGAGAAAAAGTACAAGAAGAGATACATAGAAATTTGTGATCATTTCTGGGCAAGGTATATGTCATAGTTTTCCAAGAAGAATGTCCTAGATTGACTCTTGAAATAAGTACCAAACTGGTTGGTTATGTATCAAAGATAGAGAAGAAAATTTTTATACCTTATGGTTTCAGATTAGGCCACTACTTCATCAAGGACCCAAAGCATGCCAAGAAAGAAGCAACTAGTCATTTGGAATACCATTTATCATTAGGGAAATTTAAAAGGCATGACCCAAAGGGGTTGGTTGCCAAACATTATTATTTGGTTTTTGTAACTTGGACTTACAACCATGAGAAGTGGGAAGATAAGTTATTCCTCCAACATTATAATGATTGGGATGAATTACAAGAAAGAAAGAAGAATCCTCACATTACAAAAGTTTAAACTTTGTCCATGGATGAGTAATTGGTCAAGATACAAAGAGGATTAGATCTTGAGATAACTCAAAATGAATCCCAAGAATCCAAGAGGCTGGAAGAAATCAAGTTGAAAGAGGAGGCATATTTAAAGGTTGTCCAAGATGAGCATTTAAGGTTATAATGAGAACATGAATCCCAAATGTAGAAAGAACAAGAGATAAAGAGAAAGTACGAGGAGGAAGCTATCCATCAAGAGCTAGAAGTCAAAATAAAGGATTCCAAGGTAGAACAAGGGAAGAAGGATTTGCAGAGTTAAAGAGAAGAAGAAATTTTAGAGAAAGAAGAAGAGGAAGCCAAGGAGAAATATGAGATAGCTGCAAAAGAATGGAGTATTCCATATCAAACACAAAGCGAGCAATCAAAGTAGCAACTTGTAGGAATCCCCAAAGGATTCATTGACTTGACCAAGGCTAGTGAAGATATTCCAAAGTTAGATAGAAAATATGAAGAGGATAAATGGGTTGAGGATAAGAATGAAGGAGATAATGCTGGGATGGAGGAAATGGTTGAATATATGGGATTGATAATCAGTCCCAAAATATACCAAAGAGTCAAATAATTGACAAAGGGAAGGAACCTGAGATATAGCATGTTCATACCCTTGACATCTTATGAAATATTTTATCATGGGGTGATTGGAAAATCCTAGACCCTATGGAGGGAATTGTTTATTTAGAATCCATTGCTTACAATTGCAAGAGACAAACCATCGTCAAAAGAAAATAAAAAAGGAAAATCTTAGATGTGTAAACTACAATAATCTATACTAAAGAGGATCCTTTCCAAAACAACAAGAGAGAAAAGATCAATGATGTCTTATCTTTTGTGGTGGAAATATCTTATGCTACCATTCAGAAGGCCAAGGATGATGAAAGTGAAACTGAGAAGATGAGAAAGGAACTATATTTCCTAAGAAATTTGGTAAGCTACTGTAAAGGATCCTTTGATGTTATAACCAAGTTTATAGAAGATATTCATGAAGAATATAGTATGCATGCACAACTAAGATTGAATTTCACTGCCAAGATTATAGAGCTTAAAGAGGAAACTCTGCAAGTATTACTAGTACACAAAGAAATCATGAAGTGGCATGAGAGGTGGGCTAAGATGAAAAACAAGGTTGAATACATCAAGGAAATTTAGAAGGTTGATGGTGAGGAAGATCACATCTTTGGGATTTTAAAAAAAGAAGCAATCATCAAAATACATAAGTCATTACAATATTGGAAGGAAATATTTATAATTTCAAAGGATCGAGTCTAGAAGAGGAATGTATAACATGCAATGAATTGTGGTTATGTATAAATAACACCATGGTTGACAAACAACTACCTAGTTTTTTTCAACCAGTAGATTGATCCATATTGGATAATCATATTGTTTTTCATCTATCTCTATCCTTTTACAGTGGAAAAAATTGGAGGAATCAACTTGCAGGGCCATTTTTATGGTGGGTCCCAGTTTGGAAAATTGGGGTCTCAAACTTTCTATGTCCAGTTTTAGGTATCAAACAACATTTTTAGGGCTTAAAAATTTCCAAGCATATCTTGGACCCCATTATTCTATTCTACACATAAATACCTTTCGAATGGTGTAAAAATCACTTCAATCATATCTCGTATGCAAAAGTTATGCATCCTGCAAGACCTACCATGTTGACCACCATGCTATGAGAGGATGCCATGTCAACCCCAATTACTCATGCATATGGGTTTAGCCAGGTGAGATATTTTAATAATATTCTATAAGTTTCAAAACCCTACAACAATTTAGGGTTAAGGAATTCAAAAACCTATCCCAAGATGGCTATTAGGCTATGTTAAATACCGAGCCACTAAAAGGAGAAGGGGTTCCATTATTTTGCATTGTATCTTGTTCCATAGCTGAGAAAAACATCTGAGAGTGGTATTATGTTATCATAATAGGGAATGAGAGATTTTGTAGTAGCCATACATGCCACAATTCAAAGGAAACTCCACAAAGAGTGACTCATTCTTTGTACTTGCATCATTTCTATACCAGAGAAAAGAGAGCAAAGAAGCTTCACCTTTTAGGTAGGTTTTCTCCCATATTGGGTTTCCCAGGTCATATATTTTGTTTATTTGTGTATTGTGTGATTGTATTTTACTCTTCTCTATTTTCCACATTTTATCTATTTTATGCATAAGCATAAAATGAATAACTAAATATCCTGGAGATCTAAAGGAAAAATAACCTTAATAGTAAAGATTTCAATATTTTATTAGATCTGTTGTGACAAATTGTTCCAGTGGAATAAGAGGGTTACAAAAACAAATCCAGGATATACAATTCATGCCTTCCAATATTGCAATCCATTATAAGTTGGCACTTATATACCAATTTTTGCAGAGGCATCCCTCGACAAGGAATGATGCTTGTTTTTTTTTATTTTCACCTTCTTCTGACATTGTGAACTTCTATCTCTTCATAACTTGAAAACTTTGTCCGGAAAATACAAAACTTTGGATCCTTACAACTGCAATCATTTCTTATAAGTAACATTTATTCATCATAGGATTCACTAGCGAAATATTCAAATTCAAAAGTGTCAGTAGACTGAAAATATCCTTCCTTAAGCATATGAACTTCTTCCCTCTTAGGAAAATGATGATGTGGGCATTGATTTGTATCATGGTGACTTAAGCCACATCTGTTGCAATGAATTGACATTATTTTCCTAGAAGACGCAACCTTTTGTTGTGAAATATTTCCTTTATTTTTCTTGGATTGTTCTCCTTGTGCACATCTATTAGCTAAGTGTCCTGGTTTTCCACATAACCAGCAGGTTAGGTTGGCCTTACTTTTTTGTTTGGAATATTGTAATTTGATGTATTATGGGGAGTAATAATGAGAATTTGTGTATTTCCTATAATGAATTATTTTCCTCTTATCTTTTTGGTAAGACATGGGCTTTCCCTTTTCATATTTTTGGAATTTTTGTCTCATGGATTTCTTTTCCCTTTTCTTTCTTCTAACTGGGTCATCTAAGGTCATACCATATTTTTCGCAGATAGATCTACTATCTGGTAATTTTGATAGCTTTTGTATTGACTTTGTAACCTTCATGTTAGCACACAATCCTACTAGGGAAGAGGTAATTATTTTGTAAATTTATCCCCAAGTATAAAGCTCATAACGTTGAACAAAAGGTTTTTGTACTTTTAAAGATTCAGCAAATTTGTTCGAGAGAGAAGCAAGATACACTTGCTTCCATAGAAGGTTTTCGCAATATTTTACCTCGTATATCCTTTGGGTCCATTCTATGTGAAAATCATCATAATTGGAAATTCTCTTACATTTCATTCCTGTTAGAATGATGGCATGTTTATCACAGAGTTCATGTTTTGTTCCACACCAATGCTCAAGAATGAATGTAGTTAATGCACTTAACATATTATTTTATTCTTGGCCATCTTCTTTAAAAAATATATCCCTGTTTTCATCTTTAACTTGTTGCTTTTCCATTTTCTCAACTAGGGCATGTGACGACTCTATTTCTCACCATTTAGCCAAAGTTCCTATAAAACATTGTATAATAGAATTACATGCTTATATTTCACTTTTACCTTTCATGCACATGACTCTGTAGGAAACATACATTCTTTTTATAACTTAACTGATTTGTCCTGTGGTCATACCATCTATGTTCCATTATGGGAAATTTTCATCTGTAAATGTTTGTGCCCCCAGTAGCTTTCATTTTCCATAAAGTTCTAGAGTTGGAACCCTAGTCATGTTCCAAGGAAATTATTCTTTAGCAGGAAGAATATGAGATTGTGTAACTAGAAGATGATTTCAGGATTATTCTTCTTCTTATGGGGGGAAATGGATTGGAAATTTTTTCTTCAAATCAATTTCTTCAAGAATGTAGATTGTAGAGTTTACTGATCAGACCTTTTATGGAAATAAGAAAGAACTAGTAATTGGTTTGTCAGGAGGATTTCCATATTTTTCTTATACTTTAACGATAGATTCCCCTATGCTCATAAAAGCTTCACCTAATCCTTCCATTAGTTCTTCATTGTCTCTTTCACTTTCTAAAGTGTTTTTGATTTCAGAGACTTGGGAATTGACAGAGTTTATACTGGAAGAAACTTGATTTGCAAATACTTGAAGTTGATCTATGTGTTTGTTTTTAGCATAGTCATTGGTTACAAATGTATGTGTTTCCATCCCTGTTAGAGAAATATTTGTCCAGTTTAATTGTTCATAGACACTTTGGAGTCTTTTCTCTGAATTTGTTTGTTGAGATTCTTCCTTGTGAATCATGAGGGGAGTAGCCTTAGTTTGTTTTTCCTCTTCACCTAGAATGATTCCTTTAAAAGGGGGAAAAGGGAAATATGTCTAAGTTGTTTGTCCATCTAAGGATTTCCATTTTTGTTTGGTACTGACACTTTCTTTGGAAGACATCATTTGAATTGTTTCCTTTTGGGAAAGTATGTACCATTTATAAAAGGATATCCACGAATCCTTTATTGTCATATATGATTGTCATTGCTCAGATAAATATTTTTCTAGTTCTGCAGAAGTAGTGGCCTTAAATTCTTTGGCTTAGGGATGAGTAAACATATCACAATTTAACATTCTCTTAATCCAGTCTATGTTTACTCTTATTCTAGGACATCCATTCATAAGGGAAAAGAATTTGTGCATCTCTGGGACTGATGGTTTTTGTAGTCCTGTGGGTAATGTATTTTCAAATCTACATGATTGAATTATTGCATTTGTTTGTTCAATATACCATAATCCATATCTTGGAGTTCCCGGTGGTCTACAATAGCTAAATAATTCTTTGAGTCTAGGATCATTTGTTTCTACCTCAGGAATATGATTCATCATTAAGGCATGCATTTCATGTGGAAAATCTATGTATGTTGTATCAGAACACTTTGGATAAGGAAAACTTTCTTTTCAGATTGAGGCCAGAGGATAATCACTTATGGGATTGTGGTTTTTATGTATAGGAGAGCATACTTGAGGTTGGGTATTGACCATATTAATGCATAGAGTACATTGTCTTGGAATAATAGAAGGTGGTGTCATTCAGATGGGTTCATGAATACAAATGGGTTAATCTATGCCTTCAAATTTTGGAGATGGAAAAGAAGAAGTAGATGAAAAGTTTAAAAATACTTCACCAAGCTCGCTGAGAAGACTGGTTAGAAATGACAAAAAACTAAATAATAATAATAATGTCAAAACAATAAATAATATATTGATTTTTAAATATTTATAAATTTAATACATAAATATCTACTAATTAACTTGATCTTTAAAATTTATACTTTATTTCATAAACCATATAAAAAACAATGCATTTTAATTAAAAGATCAAATTTGAAATTTTAAAAAACTTTACTTTTATAATTATTAATATATACATAAAATTAATTATAAACTCTTGAATACTTATATAAAACTGAATTATGTATGTAAATGTGTATAATATTGTTTACATGTATAAATGTATAAATTATTTCTCTGCGGTTTTGAATGGGAATAATATTTATCTGCGTTTTTTAATGGGAATACTATTTCTATGGGGTTTTGAATTTATTTCTATGTGGTTTTGAATTGGAATAATACTTCTCTCTCTCTTTCTTTTTTTTAAGGAGATATTTTATTTCTACTCTGTCGTTTTAGGAAATTATTTTTGGCTTCTTCAATAGGTTGAGCAATTGGACATCTTAAATGAGGTGAGTCTAGCAACATCTTAAATGAGGTGAGTCACTTTTTACTTTGATTCAATTTTAATTTTACTTAAAAAGATTTAAATATATTTTATTTATTATTTATTTTAAGTTTCATAAGTAAAAGTTGATTTGAGAGACAAAGTACATTCTAATAATTGTTACTTAGTTTTTCTCTTCTTTTCAACATGAGCACTCCACCACCTATTCCAAAAACTCAGCCTAACAAGGAGAGGCCCCCCAAAATCACCCTAGAAATCCTTTACGATTATATGGAATCAATAGAAAAAAAAAGGGAAGAGAGAGATGCCAAAGTCCAAATAGAGTTAGAAACATTAGAAAAAAATGAGTGAAGAAAGAGACTTAAAACTCCAAATAGAGTTAGAGGCAATGATTGATAAAAACAAATTAAAGATACCATTCAAACTCAAATAGAGGATAGATTCTTAGGGTTCAAGAGTGAATTGCACACAATGAAGGATATAATTCAAGAACTGGAAAATAATAAACAAACAACCCAAGAAGGAGGGGTTGAAGAAAATCACAACTTGAGAGATAAGATTAAAGAGCTAGAAGAAAAAATAACCAACAATTTGACCCTCAGTAATATGGAAAACAAATTGGAAATCAAACCCATCAAAGATGAAATGAATAAGCTAATCGAACTGGACCATGAGCGTAACAAAAGAGCCTTGAACCTCATAATTTTCGGTATAAAAGAACAAAAAGAGGAGGATACACTAGCAATAGTAAAAGAAGAATTAAAAAATAAATCACAAATTGATACAACTTACATCATAGAAGCAAAGAGGTTAGGAAAAATAATTGATCATAAAGATAGGTGTGTCAAATTAAGTTGTAATGACAACAAATATAGCATACTTAGTAAATCTTTGAGCTTAAAAGGGTCCAGAATATAAGACCTCATTCCCGAAGACCAAGTTGAATTAAGGAAGGAAGTTCAAAAGGTAAAAGAAGCCAAGAAAGAAGGAAAATGGACAATAATTAGAAATCAAAAAGCTATTATTAGGGATAGAGACCAAAAGGATAATAATAAATAAGAATTTGGGACACTCATGATCCTTTTTTGGAATTGTCATGGATTTCCATTGCGCAAAGGTCCTATGATAAGTTGGATCCTGAGTGATATTGATATTATCTGTCTAGTTGAAACTTGGGAGCATGACAAATCTAAGGTCCCTAACATGAAAGGATTTGTCTTGTGGTCGACATGGAACAAAAAATCCCGTTGTAGAGGGATAGGATGCATAGCTTGTTATATTAGAAAGAGCATTTCTCCTCACATTCAACTTCATAAAATTGACCCTCTTAATCAATACATTTGGATAGAAATTTCAGACACCAATGCTAAGAAGATGTATATAGCAATTTTTTATGTTGCACCTATTAATTCTACTTTTTATAAGAAAAATAATATAGATAAAAAAATTCCCTATAATAATTTAGAACAAGATATTCATAATTTGAAAAATGAAGGTAATATCCTCATTCTAGGAGACTTTAATGCTAGGACTGCAACTAAACAAGCTACTCTTTTAAGTAATGACTCCAACCATAATCCTTTATGGCTTGATGAGAACCTTGTTTTATCTAATAGCTACAAAAGAAGATCTCAAGACCTAATTGAGAATTTGTTTGGTACTAAGTTGGTCAAGCTCTACAACTCTCAAGACCTAATAATTTTCAATGGAGTAATGAAGTGGCCAAACTCCAACTAGATGACTTGTATTCATGGGCTAGGTAGTAGTGTTGTAGATTATGTGATATCTTATATCCCCGTTTCTAACTAAATAGAAGCTTTTGACCTTTTAAATGACCATGAGCCTGACTCTGATCATAAACCTTTAACCCTAACTCTAAAATTTTCCATGCATAGGAGCACCATTGAAGAGAATTTTGATAATCAAAGGAA
>JZKD02S1649179.1:411480-421790 GCA_000966675.3 Picea glauca | reverse complement strand
TTATAACCTATAATCTCAAAATTAAAGGAAATACGCCCTATCCCATCCTTCTCTTAGAAACAAGCCTCTCCCCCATTGAGAGCATGGCAATGACTAGATACCTAATGTATAAGAAAAAGTTAAACAATATGGAAGACAAGAGGCTACCTAAAATTGCTTCAAAATCAAGTCATAACCACCATCGACTCAAGCGAGGATGGCATAAAGACGCTCGGTCTTGGCTAAACTATTGGGGAATCATGGAAGAAACCATTTTGTAGAATAAAGATACTATTTAAAAAAACGTCAAATCAAAATTTAAGGAGAAAATGTGGTGTGATAAAGAGTTAGACGAAAAAAGAAAATTAAGATATTATAAAGATGTAATCAATCCTAATCTAGAAGATCAAAATTATCTATCTGTTTTGCCAAGTGTAAAGAAAAAAAGAAGCATTGCTAAGATAAGAAGAAATTCTCACGAGCTCCATAGTGAAACTGAGCATTGGTGAATTCCTAAAACACCATAGGATGAAAAAGTGTGTCACCTTTGTGACGCTAAGAATGTTGAAGATGAAAAACACTTTCTCTTAGATTGTCTAGCCTATACCCATATTAGATCTCATTTTCAAAATATTTATCACACTACCAACCTTCCTAACCTCTAACTCAACAAAAGTATGGTGATCTTGGAAATCTTCTCTTAATGCTTTTCGAGCACAAAAAAAAATTCTAAAGAATCACAAGTAATCACTTACCCTCTTAAGGCCCGATAAACCAATTCGATCTTAGTAAACGTTAATTATCATCAATCATTATAATATTAAACATAAAATTGAATTTCAAAATAAATAGAATTATATATATATATATTAAACTTGAATTATGCATACAAATGTGCATAATATTGTTTGGCCTACTTATAATTAAAATTATGAAGTGTTGAATGTAGACTTTATTTATCAATGCCCATGAAAGCTCCTGTGTAATTATGGTGCCGCCCCGACCAAACCCAACCAGATTCACATTCCTAGAAACATCGCTGCCCAAAGCGGGTCTACGATCTGATGTTTACTCTTGTCATAAACTTCAACCCTGTATTGTTTTGAGATAGCTTATGATTTATGTACACAATATGAGGAAAGCCCAAATATCAAATGTTAATGTCAGAAGTATCCAGCCCAACTTGAAGCTCAACAAGCTCAGGTCATGCACAGCTTTTAGGGTTTGCAAACACGCGGGGACTCCTTTATTGTCTCCAGCGACGGTTTCCCATACCAAAACCCGCGTACCATGCTCCCTTCCAACACCAACCGCTGGTTTTCGTCTTCATCTATCTCCAACTTTGGCACCAAGACCTCCAAGTCTGCTACTTTTTCCTTATACGAAAAAATCAAATCAACATTGATATTGGAAATTGTATTTTGTTAAAATGTCTATTCCTAATTTAATTCATTTTAATTAGGAACAAATTTATCATATTTACTTTTAAATTATTAAAATAATATATGTTATTTTTTACTAACTTAAATTATTTTAATTAAATTTATAATATTTTTAGATTTATGATATTTTTTAAATGTAAAATTAAGATTAAAATATATATTTTAAATTTTAAATATTGTATTAATTTTTGTAAGAAAATGAATTCATTCCACCCTTCACACTTAAAAAAAAAAAGAATGAGGTGTCTCACAACTATATATTTAGAAAGAAGAATAAAAGTAATACTTAATAATAATTTACCCTCACACTCAAAAATAAAGAGGTCTCTCACAACTATATGTTTAGAGAGAAGAGAGAAGAATAAAAGTAATACTTAATAATATATGTTTAGATAGAAGAATAAAATTAATACTTAATAATAATTTACCCTCGCACTTAAAAAAAAGGTGAAGTATCTCACAACTATATGTTTAGAGAAAAGAATACAAGTAATACTTAACAATAATTCAAAAGATGAAGAGGAAATAATTTTAACTAACCTTTACATAAAAGAAAAACGAAGATAATAAAATAAATAATAAATAATAATTGAATTTTAAATATTTATAAATTTATTTTAAAAATATTTACTAATTAATTTAGTATTTAAATTTAATATTTATTTTATAATAATATTGATAAAAATTCATTAAAATTAAATTTTAAAAAATACTTTAATTTTAATGAAATCATTATTTTTCTTTACATATTTAATGATAAAATGTTAAATATCATACATAAAATTGAATTCTATATATAAATGTGTATAATGTTGTTGACTAAATATCATGTATAAATGTATATGTGATATTAAATTTAGAAATAAAATAAAATTATTATTATTATTATTATTATATATGTTTGTAACACTCTATTTTTCCTAGTCTATAAAAATAATTATACTGGCCAAGAATTATGGCAGACTCAAGATGTGAATGTGTGATTTTGAATGGATCTTAGTATAAAAGGTTGACGAATGTAAATAATGTTATGAATATATGTTGTAGGATTGTTGTGAGGGGGATGTGCTGAAAAGAGACCACGATAGATGATGAAAGGTGGTGGAAGGCACCTGGAATGGTGGCATTAACTTCCATCGAAACCAATACCATATTTGGTCTTCACTAGCCCAAAGATCAAGAGTGGTTCGTTGGCCCTGAAATGAATTACTCGCCAGGTTGGTAGGTGAAGAGGCTCCTCATAAGTTAATGAGGGATGGGGGTGAACCGCCCATCCATGGAAGCCTCAGACCTGACCACTGCGGGGAAGTTCGTGCCACATGCAACCTCGTCGAAAAAGAAAAGGCAGGAAAGAGGTGTGGAAGGGGGTAGTCACGACTGAGATCGCAAGAGGGGAGAAATGAGAAGGACTCTGGAAAAATATACAGAGTTAGCAGAGAAGAAGGATAGTAACCTTCGTTCTCGACTTCTGATGAACAAAGACTCAGTCTCACAGCATCGTGGTCTAAGCTCGGGGGTGGTTAGTGGCAAATCCATTCGGAATTGTTGAGCCTACAGATGGGTGGAAACGAGCACCCCTCTTAGCAATTGCATCAAAGCTGGTGTTTTTCTGATAAGTGTTATATCTAGTATCTGGAAATTAGTATTCTGACATGTATGTTCATGGTTTGTGTAATTATGAATGGTTACAATGTAAGACTGTTTGTATGGTGTTTTGAACAGAAATGGTGGTTGTATGCTTATATTGGAAAGACCACCTATGGCTTATATATATATATATATATATATATTGACTACATGCTTATGTTGGAAAGACCACCTATGGCTTACATACACACACACACACACATATATATGTGTGTGTTTTGAACAAATTCAGTTTTCAAGTCTGTTCTTAGGAAATTTATTCCCTTATTTTGTCTCAAGTAATGCCCTGGATAGATCTCCCCATAGGGACACCCTTTTTGGAAAGTTTATCCAAGGATCTACTGGAGGATTTTATGGCGTAAGTCTTAAAGCCCTACATGAGAGAGAGTGGTCCTCTTAGACTTCGACATTTTGGTATTTCGGCACCCGGGGTACCTAAGTGTGAGTTCCCTTGTAATCACAAGTCCCAAAACCCCGACTCGCGAAATCTCGAAATAATAGTGGGTGGATGGGTTAGGACATTTCGGTGTTTCAGCACCCAGGGTACCTAAGTGTGAGTTTCCTTGTACTCACAAGTCTCGAAATCCCGACTTGCAAAATCCCGATGGAAGAAACCTCAAAATAAGATGAGCAGGTTTAAGAGTTGGTATTTCGGAGTTTCGGCATCCAGGACATCCAAGGGAAAGTTCTCTTGTACTTGCAAGTCCTGAAATCCTAACATGCGAAATCCCGAAATGGCAGTGTGTAGCTAAATCTTGAAATAGTGGAGCATGTTTAGAGTATGTTATTTCAGAGTTTTAGCTCCCGGGAAACCCAGGTGTGAGACCTTCTGTCGTCGCACATTCTGAAATCCCGATGGAGGATACCCTGAAATAGTGGAGCATGTTTAGAGTTTGGTGTTTCAGAGTTTCGGCTCCCAGGACACCTAGGTGCGAGACCTCCTGTCGTCACACATCCCGAAATCCCGATAGAGGAAACCCCGAAATAGTGGAGCATGTTTAGAGTTTGGTGTTTCGGAGTTTCGACTCCCGGGAAACCTAGGTGAGAGACCTCCTATCGTCACACATCCCGAAATCTCGATGGAGGAAACCCCGAAATAGCGGAGCATGTTTAGAGTTTGGTGTTTCGGAGTTTCGTCTCCTAGGAAACCCAGGTGAGAGAGCTCCTATCGTCACATATCCCGAAAACTCAGTTTGTGAATTCCCGAAATAGGTTGAGTGATATATAAATATATATAGGTATGTAGTTTTCGAAGTTTCGACTCCTGAGAAACCCAGGTTGTTGCATGTCCCGAAATCCCGATTAGTGAAACCCCGAAGTGGACTAGCATCGATGAGTTGTGATGTTTTGGCATTTCGGCACCTGGGATACCCAAGGATAAGTTTCTTGTCCTCACATATCGTGAAATCCTAATAGGCGAACTCCCGAAATGGATTAGCACATATAGTTTTGGTGTTTCGTCGTTTTGGTACCCGGGATTCCTAAAGGTTAGTTTTCCTCGTATTCGCCAGACATGAAACTCCAAGAGATGAAACCCTAAAAGGTGGAGTGCCATGTTTTAATCCGAGGCATTTTTAGTTATGACAAACTATTGGTCCCCTTCGGATTTCGACACTTCGAGAGACAAGAGAGCAGGGGAACACATGAATCGCGATTTCCCGAATCACGAAAGCCGGAAGTACCTCTCTGGTAAGGCCTATGGTCATAACCCATGATCACATGGGTAAGGATAAAGGATTGTAGGAACTGCATCAGGCCCCATAGGAATTCGGGGAATTCTGTTCCTCGGTGAAAAGAAGGAAAAAGATGAAAAATCTTAGTTCTCGTAGTGGGTGTGTTCCAAGTTGGTATCAGAGCATGGTTCCAACACTTGGCCTGCTTGGGTTCATGAACCAGTTGCGTAGAAGCTCCGTTCGAAACACTCCTAAAAGGAGTAACCCCCTGTCTTAACCTTCTTAATCAAAAATCGAAGTTAAGAATGAAAACTCCTATGGTGTGTGTGCATGTGAAAAATATGAATTATGTACAGGTTATATATGAATATAAATATTGACTAACAACCGACGTTTGTCTTTTGCACACAAAGCGGAAGATCAACCACAGGAAATTATAGACATATAGAATGGTGACTCACCATGAAGTGGGGGAGGGCTCCCACAATAGAGATGAAGAATCTGACGAAAGGAGGGCGGTAGGGACCCCTCTAGATCTGGTTGAGACTGTGAGGAGCCTCATGGTCAAATTACAAAGCTGCAAGGCTGACAATGAGAGGATGATGAAAGAACAAGAGAAACAAATGGAAATTAATGTAGTTTTACTACAGAGATTATCCGACCTATAAAGACAAATGCAACATGAACCTGAGACACAGAAATGTGGTCATGTCAGTGGCCACACTGAAAGAAGCACCTCGAGAAAGGTCCACCCTAGAGATAAGGGACAAGCATTGAACAATTCTTCTGGAAAGGAAGATGGCGACCCAGAGGGATCTTCTAATAGAAAAACTAGTTCTCATTCCCGAAGAAAATGAAAGAAGCAGAAACTTTCCAAGAGTCATAATCTCGAAGAGTTCAAGAAGGCCAAACCACCCTCCTTCGATGGTGAAATAAAGAAGGGAGAGGAAGCAGAGGCCTGGCTGCTCGGACTAAAGAAGTATTTCAGAGTCCATGACTTCTCAGAAAACTTGAAGGCCAGAGTGGCCACCTTCAACTTGAACGAAAATGCTTCCATTTGGTGGGAAGACCTTAAGAATGTGAAAGGGGTTCACGAAGAGGACCTGTCTTGGGAATGGTTTGAGAAATACTTACGGAAGAAGTATCTGTCAGAAAAATATTTCGACGAAAAGATTAAAGAATTTTATGAACTCAAACCGGGGCAACTCACCATAGAGGAATATGTCAGCAGATTCTTCGAGTTGCTGAGGTATGTACCCTGCATAAAAGAAGAAAAGGCAAAGGTGCAATGATTCATCAGTGGACTACCTAAGGACTACCAGAAAAGAATTGAATTTGATGAACCAAAGACCCTAGAAGATACTATCCGAAAGGAAAGATATTGTTATGAATAGCTTGGGCATCAAACAAAACCTCACGAAGGCTGGAAACCGAAGAATAGTTTGAGATTTCAGAGAAAGGGGATTAAATCCCCAAGATTTAAGAACTATAAGAAGAACTCAAGGATGAGCTTCCCAGCCCAGAGTGTACACCAGCAAAACTTTCCCTCCTTGGGCAGAAATAAAACCTCTGGATCTGTACCAGTGAAGGCTGATAACCCAAAGAGAGAACCTTTGAAATGTTGGGGTTGCGGAGAAGAACATATACTGAGAGACTATCCACACCGACAACAGAATAGTCAGAGAATTTACATCATTTATGAAGCTACCACCGTCAATGATGTGGCCAGGAGTGTGCCACAAATTTATGCAGCCTTGGATAGTAACCAAGCTGACCACCAAGCTTCAGTGGTGGAAATAGAAGGTATGATTTCCAACCATCTAGTGTCTATTCTAATTGACCCTGGTTCAAACTTGAGTTATATAGCCCCTAAGACGGTTGATAAGTGTAAACTAAAACCACATAAACCTACCAAGCCATGGTTAGTACAGTTAGACACTGGCACCAAAAGAAGGGTAGCAGAGGTCATACCAGCCTGCCAATTAATGTTGGGTGAATTCCCCACCCAAGAAACCCTTAACATATTACCCCTGGGATCGTATGATCTGTTGATTGGTATGGAATGGCTAGCCATCCATAAATCCAGATTGGACTGTTACCATAAAACCTTAGAATGTGTAAGTAAAGAGGGAAAAAGGATAGCCCTTCAAGGGATCCAAAAACCTATCTCGGTGAGACAAATATCAGCTCTACAAATGAGAAGGTATTTCCGAAAGGGATGTCCCCTATATGCAATACAGGTATTGAAAACAAGTGAAGGTGACAAACCAAGCCTCGAAGACCACCCTACCCTGAGAGAATACAGAGATGTATTTTTGGAAGAGGTATCGAGTCTACCTCCAAGAAGGGACATAGAATTCTCGATAGAACTTGCACTGGGAGCGGTACCGGTGTTTAGGAAACCCTACCGGATGAGAACACCCGAACTAGTTGAACTCAAATTGAAATTGAGAGAAATGATGGATAAGGGCTATATCTGGCCCAGCGTGTCCCCATGGGGAGCACCAGTCCTATTTGTGAAAAAGAAGGATGGTACCCTTAGACTGTGTGTAGATTATAGACAACTCAATAAGGTAACCATAAAGAACAAGTACCCCTTGCCCAGGATCGATGACCTGTTCGATAAATTGGGGGGTGCGTCTATTTTCTCAAAGATTGACTTGAGTTCAGGATAGCATCAATTCTGAATCAAGGGTGAAGACCTCCATAAAACTGCCTTCCGAACAAGGTATGGTCACTACGATTTTGTGGTAGTGCCATTTGGGTTAACCAATGCCCCTGCCACTTTCATGTGCTTGATGAACAATGTACTCAGCAAATTCCTAGACAAATTTGTGTTGGTTTTTATTAACGATATATTAATTTGCTCCAAGAATGGAGAAGAGCATGAAGAGCATCTTAGGATTGTGCTGCAAGTGCTAAGAGAACATCAGCTCTATGCCAAATTCAACAAATGTGAATTCTTCCAGAAGCAAATACATTACTTAGGCCATGCCCTATCTGAAGAAGGAGTAGAAGTAGACCTTGGCAAAATGAAGTCTATCATGGAATGGCCTACCTCGAAGGACGTTTCGGATATCAGATTCTTTATGGGATTAGCAGGATACTATAGGAGATTTATAAAAGGATTCTCCAAGATTGGTTGTTCAATCATTGCCCTCCAGAAAAAGGGGACAAAATTCACATGGACACAAAAATGTGAAGAAAGATTTCAAACCCTGAAACATCTACTAACCCACACACTCGTGTTGAATATCGTCGATCCTGAAGCTGACTTCCTTGTGTGCATAGATGTCTCTAAGGAAGGGCTCGGAGGAGTCCTTATGCAAGGAGGAAGTGTGGTCTGCTATGAATCCCAAAAATTGAATGAGCACGAAGTCAACTATGTGACCCATGACCTAGAGCTGGCTGCCATAGTGCACACCTTGAAAATGTGGAGGCATTACCTCCTGGGAAGAAAATTTGTACTTATGACAGACCACTGTGGACTGCGATATCTGTTTCACCAACCAAAGCTCAATGCTAGAAAAGCTAGGTGGATGGCCCTTCTCAGCGATTTTGATTTTGAAATCAAACATATTAAGGGAAAGGAAAATAGGGTGGTTGATGCCCTTAGCATAAGCATGAAAACAATTCACCTGGCAGCGGTAAGCACTTGCAAGACGAATGTCAAGGAAAGAGTTATAAATGAACAAGAAACATACACCTTCTTCTAGACCGTGACCTCGTACCTGCAGCAAGAACCCATAGGGATAAAGTATGGAGGTTACCAGATGATGGAAGGAGGTTTCCTCACTTACAAAAATAGATTGTATATCCCATATTGTGATGAATTGAAGAGGTTCATATTGGATGAACTACATAAAAGACCCTATACTGGTCATCCAGGATACCAGAAGATGATCACGGCCACCAGGAAACAATTCTATTGGACTGGATTGAAGAAAAACATAGCTGAGTACTTAGCCAAATGCATAGAATGCCAACAAGTTAAAGTAGAACACCGACACCCAGCAATATTATTACAACCTCTACCAATCCCGGAATGGAAATGGGAAACCATCTCCATGGATTTCATCACCGGATTACCCACCTCGACCAAACAGAATGACGCCATCATGGTAGTGGTGGATAAATTGAGAAAGTATGCTCATTTTGTCCCCGTCAAGTCGACTTGCAAGGCAATATACATCGCTCATGTACTCATGAAGGAGATATTTAAACTGCATTGTATGTCAAAAGAGATCGTGTCTGACAGAGACATGAAATTCACTTCCAACTTTTGGAAATCACTAATGGCTGGTTTGGAGACCAAGTTGCTATTTAGCACCGCCTATCACCCTCAAACCGATGGATAGACTGAAAGAGTGAACCAAATACTAGAAGACATGCTAAAAATGCATGTAATGCATCAACCCAAGAAGTGGGAAAATTACCTGCCACTGGTGGAATTCGCCTACAAAAATGGCTACCAAGAATCCTTAAAGATGAGTCCCTTCGAAGTCCTCTATGGTAGGCCATGCAATACTCCAGTCAGTTGGAGTAATCCCGTAAACAGAATTTCTTTTGGACCCGACATGTTGAAAGAAATGGAACAGAAAGTGACTCAGATAAAACAAAACCTGAAGGTTGCTCAGAACTGATTGAAAAGTTACGTCGACCAAAAGAGAACTCCAAGAGACTTCAAGACGAGAGACCATGTATATCTCAGAGTTAGGCCCAAGAAGAGTTCCCTGAAAATGGGAGCTTGTTCCAAGTTGGAACCTCGATATTGTGGACCCTTTGAGGTTCTAGATAGAGTGGGACCTGTAGCCTATAGGCTATCACTTCCTCCCACAGTAAAAGCACATAATATTTTCGATCTTTCATTATTGAAGAAATATGTATATGATTCTAATCATATAATTGGTTTTTCTGTGATCCAGGTGGAACCAGAGGTAGAATTAATACCATAACCTCAATGCATACTAGACAGAAAGGAAACCTCGATCCAGAACTGAACCATTGCACAGGTCAAGGTGCAGTGGAGACATTTTGGCCCAGATGAGGCTACATGGGAAATGGAGGATGCCATGAAACACGCATATCCAATTTTGTTTACCTCTGTACATACATGTCATATTGAGAGATAGAACATCGAGGACGATGTTCCTTTAAGGGGGAGGGAATTGTAACACACTATTTCCCCCTATCTGTAAAAATAACTATACTGGCCAAGAACTATGGCAGACTCAAGATGTGAATGTGTGATTTTGAATGGACCTTAGTATAAAAGGTCGATGAATGTAAATAATGTTATGAATATATCTTGCAGGACTACTGGGAGGGGGATGTGCTGAAAAGAGACCACGATGGTTGATGAAAGGTGGTAGAAGGCACCTGGAATGGTGGCGTTAACTTCCACCGAAACCAATACCGTATTTAGTCTTCACTAGCCCGAAGATCAAGGGTGGCTCACTGGCCCCGAAATGAATTACTCGCCAGGTTGGTAGGTGAAGAAGCTCTTCATAAGTTAATGAGGGATGGGGGTGAACCGCCCATCCGTGGAAGCCTCATACCTGACCACCGC
>JZKD02S1649179.1:367362-397993 GCA_000966675.3 Picea glauca | reverse complement strand
TATATAAAAAAAAGAAACCTTTCGTAACCCATTTTTTTTAATTTGTTATTTAAAGAATGTGTGAATAATCGTTAACCTTCACCTTAACAAATCCTTGTTAATATTTGAACCCACACGACCATACGGGCGTACGGACATGGCGTACATAATTCTCAATTTAATTGGACAAATTGGCAATGGAAGGCACAAATGCAGCTATTGATAAATTGTACGACAATTGGTACAGAACAACAAAAGATGCTACATTGGTTGGTGTGTGCGGCTCACAATAAAAATTGTACGATACAATGTGGATGTTGTGGATGTACAGACGAAGTTTAATTTGATGTACGGGTGTTAATCACAATTGTACGGATATCATATGGGCCAACCCTTACGACAACACAGACGTGATATCTTTGATGGCTTGGTTATGAGGCAAAATTCCCATTGGATGGTTTATTCTTGTCCACGAATGTCTCTTGTTGTTATGAGAATTCTCTTCTTTCCTCGAGACGATGAAAATTGTTTTTGGAATCAACTATATTTACAGGGTAATGATAGAAACTATGATTTTCCTGAAACTGTAGCTTCTTAAAATGGTGGTTTTCCTTACAAGCTTTTCTTCTGGTTTTTTGGTTTGAATCTTCCTTTTGAAAACATCAATAATTCCCATGATTTGGATGGTGGCAATATATCATATATACTATTGGATTCCAGATTTCAAATAACAATGTAATTCAAGATTAATTCTAGATTTATTTCATTTCAGACTTGGATAACTACTCGACTCGGTATTTTGTTCAAGAATAGATTGATATTTTGATTCTTAAATTTCTTTGTAGCACCATATTTCTTTCTTGAAATTTTCTTGCAATGGAGTAACTCTTTCTCCAATAGGATTATGAATTTTTAATAGCCCAATGGGCAGTTATGAGAATTAGAGAAATCTAAAAACTTGCAATAAAGCTCTTCTTTTTCCTTTTTTCTTTCTTTTCATTCAAATACCAAATGTGGTTGGTTTTACAATAGTAATGTTATGTGAAATAAAATATTTTTTCTTCAATGGGATTTTTATTTATTTTTTGTTCTTTATCGAATATGCAGTGAAATTGTTAACTTTAAATGGCCAAGGGCCAAGTCTTGGTCAAAGACCTGAATCAGAGAAACTTTGAAGATTTATGTGGAAAAAAATATAGGTCATAATGGCTCTAGTAAGAGTGTGGCCAAAGGCTGGGATCAGACTTGCTCTGATACCAAATGAGACGAACAAAGTTCGCTCACACAAGAATTATCCAAAATACTTGGAACATAACATAATAATCCATGTAGAAATAATGTATAAAATATGAATAGATAAGATGGGATACAATTGAGAATAAGGGATTGTTTATATACCCACACAGAGGTGGCCTTAACCAATAGTCATGTCCTTTGAGACATGTCCTTTCATTATTAATTAATTAATTATTATATTATGAATATCTATTTTATATGTGTATTTATGTTCATAACACAACCTCTCCAGCTTGTATTTTTGGTCCTTCTCTACCTCTACTAACAATTTGGTAATATTTTCCAGACTGTTGATGTTACGCAGGATTTCGATCATTTTCTTGTTTTCCTTATTGTCCTCTTGCATGGCTTCTTCCCTTTCTAAGATCACTTTTTCGATCCTCGTATTAGTTATCCACGCCATCTCCACCATTTTGTGGAAGAGGGTTTCCCTGGTTTGTGTGGCCCTCGGATCAGCTACCCAGTTCGCTTCATGTACCAATGCATCATGCACTTTACCTTTTCACTTGTTCTTTAATTCCTTTTTCCATCGGGTGATGGTTGCCTTCCCCTTCGGTGCAACCTGATTTTGGAAGGTTTCCTCCACCTCTTTCCCGACCTATTCCATTCTTATTAGCCGCTGCAGAATGTTTGGGACTTCCTTCCCAGGGAGGTTCCTTTTACTATGTGTTTTCTTTCGACGCGCCATCCCACTTTGCCTACCTCATATCCTGTGTTGGTTACTCTGTCTGTACCTCACTTCCCAAGTATTCATCATTTCCACCCCCTTGACCCTATGATAATCCCTGATGTTGTGCTCCTTCTGATTGCGTCTATTTTTGTTGTCCATCTTCCTATTGACCTTTCCCTGTTGTGATCCTGTCCTTTCAGTATTGGTTTGCTCGTGCTGATGTGGACTTCCATCAATTTTTATGTTAAGGCTCATATGATCATGATGGGCTGTCCTTTGTCCCTGTGTTATTATTTCCCTTGCTCGCTTGTGATCTGATTTTGCTTCTCTCCATACATGTACTTGGCATGGTGGATCGATCCTGGTTTTCATCTACCCCACATGGTTTATATATTTCGTTGCATGCGACTTGTTGCATGGCTTTTCACTCACGCTTTCCCCGTGCCTATTACTGGAAAAATTGCCTTGCTTATGGTCGTTCGTCTACTTCTTCTTGTGCTCTTGCATAATAATTAGTGGAAGATTTTTGGGCATTATTATCCTACCTGGGGCCTGCGTCCCTTCTGCGAGGCCTTGCGATGTCCTCCTCGATGTGACCTTCCATGCTTAAACTGCATTCATGATCTTTGGCCACAAGGTGGTTGCAATCTGTTCTGAGTTCCCTGTCCAGAATGTTGATCCAGGTGTCATCTAGTTCTGGGCCTTTTCGACCCCCTCGTTGGCAATCCTTTTCGCTAGCGCATTAGCTGACCTACACACCCAGCACAACTCCACTATATTCAAACTTCTTAGATGTTCCTGGATTTTCTGTAGGGAATTTGAAAGGTGCCGGTGGCGCTGAACCTTGCCCACTCTGGTTCCATTTTGGATTCTTTTCTCCATGTTGATAACTAGGGTGGAGTCACCTTCCATGATGGTGTTTGTCATCCTTTCACGACTTAGGATTTCAAGGCCAAGTTCCAGGGCTCCAAATTCCGCCACATTGTTGGTTGAGTTTCCCATGCTCCCAATGTACAATCAGATGATGTTTTCGACACTTTCTTTGATCACTCCACCTGCCCTTTCCACTTCTGGATTTCCTTTTTCCACTCCGTCAAAGTTCAGTTTGAAGAACCCTCATGAAGGGGGAGTCTAGTTGCACGCTCCTATCTGGATTTGTGGGTTGCGCCCTACAATTAGGATTTTTCCAATCTTTCAGTTAAAAAAAGTCTAGGATACGTGAGTCTTGGTCTGTGAGTTGTTCTTTCTTCGTCTTACAGTTGCGGCTCTGCACCATTTCTCTTATTTGAGAGACTATTGTCTCATTTATCCTTTTTGTCGGTATTCTTTCATTCCTGAAGATGTATCGGTTCTGTTCTTTCCAGATTGCCCAAATGATCATCCCCGATGTTAGATTCTAATAGAGGTTCACCATTTCGTTTTCACTGTAACCCTCGTTCCAGTTGTTGATGGTCCCACCGATGTTCCCCTGGATCCTATTGGATTGGAAGAATATGCTTGTCACCCAATCCCAAATCTTTGTTGTGTAACTGCATTTGTCCAGGAGGTGGTTAGTTTTTTCCTCCTTGTCTAGATAGAGATGGCAGCCAGAGGGACTTATGAAATCCCTTTTCATGAGGTTCTCCCAAGTTAGAATTCGGTTATGTAGAACTGGCCATTTGAACATTTTGATTTTTGGCCATTAGGGGATTTTCCAAAAAAATTCCAATTGTTGCTCCGGATTTTCTTGGTCCTGACCCGCGATGTAATACCATTCTTATTTTAAGTTGAATTCACCCCCTTTTTTCCTCCCCCACCTCAATTGGTCCTCTTCTTCCGAGACCCCAATTTTCCTTTTTCCCAATTCCTCCTTCACCTCTTTCATTATTGTTTCAATCCGGGCTCTGTTTTGTGGGTTATGTTTGTACTAGATCCTCCATATGGCACTACCATCCCTTTGCTTCCAGTAATGATGGATTTTTATTTTGCCTTGCCCACTCATTTCATGTTGAAGCTCCTCCCTATCCAGATTTTCCATTCTGGGTTCTTGTTGCCATGTGTCCTAAAACCTTGTTGTTGTACCATTTCTAACTTCCTAGAAGCTGTGTTTTTGGATCCAATTCTTATTTTTCCAGGAAAGATTCCAGATGGATGATCCCTTCCTTGTGCCCATGAACTGAATTTTCTCCTGGTTGTTTATATTCGGGGCATACCTGGCCTTCCAAAGGTTTGCCCACAGTGTCGATTTGTCTTTTACCCATCTCCACCAGAGCTTTTCCCCATAGGCTTCATTGGTTACCTATGGGTCTTGTAACCCTAGGTTGCCTTTGCTTTTTGTTATGCATACATTATCCAAGCCACCTGGGCCCATTTATTTTTATCTTTTGCGTCGTGCCACAGAAAGTCTCATTAGATGGCTCTTATATTTTGTAGAATTCCTTTGGGGGTTGGGATCACTGACATCATGTACGCCGAAATTGCTTGAAGAACCATTTTGGTGAGGATAAGCCTTCCGACCAAGTTTAAGGCTCTATAAGTCCAATTTTTTACCCTCTCCTATAGTTTGTTGATAACTCCTTCCCACGTAGACTTTGTACAGGCTTTGTCCATCAGGGGGATTCCCAAGTATTTTGTTGGGAGCGTTTTACGTTCAAACCCCATAATGTTTTCCAAGTTGCGTTGAATTGTTGGATTAGTGTTGAATAAATATATCATGGATTTGGAGTGATTGATTTCCACCCCTGAGGATTCCCCAAAGTCTTTTAAGATTCTTTTAAAATCCTTTTCTTCCTTTACCGTGGGTGTTCCATGGAGTAGGATATCTCAATGAACTGCTGGTGTGTGGAGGTTGGACAGTTTTCAAAAGGTTTGATGCCTTTTATTTCACCAACTCCATTTTCACTTTTAATGCTTCTTATTATCCCTTCCATCATTAGAATGAAAAGGAAGGGGGACAATGGGTCCCCTTGTCTTATGCCTCTGTATGGACAGAAAGGTTTGGCTAGGAACCCATTGACTAGTAGGGAGTATCTTGCCGTTGAGACTGGAGTGACTATCCAATTGATCCAGTGTTGGTCGAACCCAAATGATTCCAACGTCTTGGCCATGTATTTCCAACTTATTTTGTCGTAAGCCTTCACCAAATCAAGTTGGATTATCATCCCCCCTCTCCTTTGGCTTTTCAACGTGTGGATAATCTCATGGGATTGGATGATATTATCAAGGATTTGTCTTCCTTTCACAAAACCCACATGTTCCTGTGAAATCGGTGTGGGGAGGAGTGGCTTCAGTCTATTTGATTTGACTTTGGAGATATCTTGTAAACTACATTGCATAAAGCTATAGGCCTGTAGTGGTTGGGGGTCCTAGTTTCATTTTCTTTCGATATTAGAGTGATCATTGTCGCATTTAAGGCTTTCACGATGGATGTGGATCACCTGGAGTCCTCCACCACCCCGTAAATATCATGCTTAACTGCTTCCCAACATGCTTTGAATAATTCCACTGTGAAGCCATCCGAGCTAGGGGCCTTTCTATTGGCCATACCCTAGACCACTTGGTAAATTTCTTCCTTTGTGATGGGTCTTCTTAGGCCAACATTTTGATCCTTTGTGACCAGCTTGGGGATGTGCTGAATTATTCTTTGAATTATTCTTCCTTGTGGCATCTTACTTCCCATTCCTGGTTCATTTGGATTTCTTCTTTTTTCTGATCCTCTGTATATCCCTCTTCAATGCATTGTTCCTATAGATTCCTCATTTTGTCCTCGATGCTCTTTTTCCCCTGGTTTATATTTCCAAAGATTTCCATGTTCCACTCCTTGAGTTTTTGTTTGATGTACTTGAGTTTTTTGTAAAGTTTGAAAAATCTTGTTCCTTGATCTGGTCGTTCCTCCCATCACCATTGGTTGATGTTCTCCTTGAAGTTGGGATGGTCGATCCATAATTTCTCAAATATAAAAGGTATGTTCTTCGGTGTGGTTTGAAAATTAGCTTCAAGTTGAACTGGTCAGTGATCTGATCCCCCCCAAGGAAGGATGATGCAGTCCAAAGTGAGTCCCTACAACATGATTGATTCTGACACCAAGAATATGTCTAGTTTTGTAGATACTTGGTGGTTACCTAGTCTTTTGTTGTTCCAGGTGTACTGACCATTGTTGGTCTTGATATCCACGAGATTCTTTGTGTCAATGAATGCTGAGAATTCTTTCGCATCTCTATCCAATCTCCTGGTGCCCCTTTTTTTCTCAGTGAGTGTGGTGATGATGTTGAAATCCCCTGCCAAGATCCAATGGGGGTTGCGGGTGCGATCCTTTAAATTCTCTAGGTCGAGGAGAAATCTCCTTTTTTCCTCCATCACCTGGGGGGCATACACATTAGTGCATAGAATTTCCTTCGTGTTCCCTATAATTTGCATTTTAACAGAAAGTGTGTGTGTCATGACTTCTGCTACAAGTAGGTTCACTGATTATGGGTTCCACAAGGTGAGAATACCTCCCAACGTCTTTTGGCTTTCGACATCCAACATCTTGTACTTGCTCCAACATTTTTTACTAATTGTTTCCATTCTATCTAAAGTACATTTTGTCTCTTGAATGAAACATAGGTCAGGTTGGTCCTTACTCAGTCTATTTTTAAGGATTCATTGCTTTCTTGGGTTGTTTAGGCCTCTTATATTCCACGTTATAATCTTCATTTAAACATGTGGGGGGAGTTGGGGAAGAGATTTTTAATCTTTCCTAAGTTTATCAACAAGTCTTCTAGTTCTTGTAGGGCTACACTATTTGATTTTCTTCCTTTCTTCCTCCTTGCCTGCTTGGGTGAGTGTTGTGGCTTTCCATCACCTGTTTTGATTCCCAAGTGTCCTATCTCACCATGCATGTGCTTGATCCCTCTAGATTTCTCTTTCTCGCTTAGGAGGAAGAGATATTGAATGCAATCGAGTTGCTCCGCTGGCACATTGTCTACTCCCTGCCTTTTCCATTGCACCAGTATATTCAGTAGATATATTCCTTCCCTTTACACAATGTCTCTGAGATCTGGATCCTCTGTTCCTACCTCACTTGGAGTCATCTCCAAATCGTCGTTTTCTTCCTGCATTGGGGTGTTGGTATCTTCGTTTCCTCCTTCCCTGGCACTTGCACTACCTCCCTATTCTCCTTTGTTTCTTGGATTTTTTGTGTTATCTTGAGTTGCATGTTCACTCGCTTCCTTATCTTTTGTCTTTTGTTTCCCTCCTTATTTTCCTTGGGTGGGCCTGGCCCTTCCTTTTGTTCTAAGCCTGGCTTCCTGATTGCTTCTTGTTGGGGCCTTGCCTTGTCTCTTGTTTCCTCTACTTTTTTTATTTAGCCTCACAAAACCGTCCTCATCTTGTTGTGGCTTGCTGTTTTCCAATTCTATTTTTTTGTTGAGAGGGCATTCTCTTAGTAGGTGTCCATGTTCATGGAATCTTCTACATCGAAACGTGATCTGCTTGCAGTCTATGCTTTGTCTCCATTCCTCATCCCTAAACTCGAGGCTTATGGCTTCTGAGAGTGCCCCCGAAACATCCATCTCTATGTAGATCCTTGCATAGGATATATATCTGCCTTTTAGGGTAAATTTCAATGTCTTGACATATTTTTCGAGCTTGTTCCATATGGATTTGAAGGTGGATGGCAGTTAGTAGTCTAGCGGTAAGGAGTAAAGCCTTAGCTAGACTGAGACATTTTTAAAGGTTTCTTTCTCTGGGGAGAATTTTTCTTTCCATGGAAAAATGTGCAGCCCCGCTGAGGCATGGAAATATGGCCCCCCCTCAAAGACTTTATCCCTGTCCACCAGGTTCATACAGACCGTTGTGAAGAATCCTTTCGATCCCAGGTGGAGTACCACTTCTCCACTTGGATTCCAATGGCATTTTATCCAGTTGCAGAACGTTTTTTTTTGTAGGCCACAGGCCCATGAATTTGAAAATCAGTCCATGCATCTTCATCTAATCCCATAAGAGTTGTGTTTGGTGGTCTTCCAATATAACATTGGGTATCGGTGTTGTTTTAGGTTTACATGAGTTGCACCCATCTACCCCACTGGGGTTCATCGTTGCTTGCTCATCGTTTTGGGCCTCTCTGGCTCATTCTGCCATGCGATCACTTTTTTCTTGGTTACCCTCTTGATTCTTTTCCGATCCTGATCTCGAAGTGCCCGTCAAAGGTATGCAAAATACAATTTTTTTTTGTAAATATTATATAAAAATATACTTTACTTTTATAATTTTAACTACATACTAAATTATATATGTAAATATGTATATTGTTCTCTCTCTCTCTCTCTCTCTCTCTCTCTCTCTCTCTCTCTCTCTCTATATATATATAATTTTAACTGCTTACTTAAACAACTGAATTATATATGTAAATATGTATAGTGTTGTTTGCCACATATATATATATAGTATACACTAAACTTGAATTATGCATACAAATGTGCATATGTATAGTGTTGTTTGCCACATATATATAGTATACACTAAACTTGAATTATGCATACAAATGTGCATAGATTGTTTCTTTATAACCAATTAATCTACATCTCAAAAAAAAAACTTTAAAAAGTATATTAAAGTATATTTACCTGATTACGTTTTTTTAGTAAACCATAAAAAAAATTACAATACAATTAATCCAAATACAATCATGACATTTACATTTATTGTATATAATCACTGCATAACTTTTCATAGGCATTGATAAATAAAATCTACGGTCAACAATTCAAAATTTTAATAATAAGTAGGCCAAACAATCTATGCACATTTGTATGCATAATTCAACTTTAGTGCATACTTTATATTTATATATATGAATATAAAAATATAAATATAAGATTAGGTGAATGTATAAAATGTGTGAGTGGAGATGGTTGTGGAAAATTCAGCCGATAGGCCCTTAATTTATTGACAAAAAATGCTTACGGTAAATTTACCGACGACTTTGGTGTGTCCGAAGGAGTTGACTCACTATCTCCACCAGACGGATTTTCGGCTGATGCGACTGTTTACTTGATTCGACCCTTCCTCCACTATCGACGCAGACACCCCACCAAAACACGTTGGTGTCTGCGCGACAAATTCCGTAGAGTGGTAGAATTTTAAAAATAAAACTCCACGCCCTTTTAAAATTTTGTCTGAGTGGTAGAATTTTTTCATCTCCAAAAATAAAACTCTACGCCCTTTTAAAAAATAGAGATTAAGATAAAACTATATGCCTGTTAAAAATAGAGATTAAGATAAAACTATATGCCTGTTAAAAATAGAGGTGGTCTCTAGATAAAGAGACATTAATCCCAACAATCTCATTCTTAATGGAGTCTTTATTATGAGGCATGGAATATCGCCAACGGAGGAGAAACCTTATGAAAAGGTGTCCACAACTTGCACATGAGCAAATACGAAAGTGCGAAGTGAATAAGTCAATATCCTTCCATCAATCAACCATGTCCATTTAAATAAACTATTTTATAGAATATAATATATTTTAATAATATGTGTTTCATCAAAAGTTTGGTAAGTTCTTGTTTTTTTTATTTAGTGATGTTCAACTTAGTGAGTCTCCACTGTAATACTTTTATACACAATTTTCAAAATTATAAATTAATTTAATAGTTCACAAATTTAGGGAGTTTCCACTTTAATATTTGTATACACAATTTTCAAATTTATGGTATTATAAATTAATTTAAAAGTTCATACATAATCTTATTATTAGTGTCTTATAAATTAATTTAATAGTTCACAAATTTAGGGAGTTTCCACTTTAATATTTGTATACACAATTTTCAAATTTATGGTATTATAAATTAATTTAAAAGTTCATACATAATCTTATTATTAGTGTGTTAAAAGTTTATAATGTGTTTGTTATTGATTTGATATTAGTCTGTCTTGTATTTTAAATTTGTGTGTGAAGTGTAATGTTTAATTTAAAAAAATAAATATATATTTTTTGATATAATAAAAATATTTATTTTTCTCATTTCTAATTGATTAATATATTTTAAGTTTTATTATTTCTCTTACTAAATTTGATTATAAGTACTTAGTACCTTTTATATAAAAAAATTAAGAAAAAATATAAAAATGCCATGTGTTCTCTCATTTTATATATATATATATATATATATATATATAATGATTTTATATCTTTCACTTTTAATAATGATTTGTAATTTTTGTTTAATAAAGACAAATAATAATTATAGTAAATTGAGAATTCGCTCAATCATTTGACTGGTAAAGTCTACGGAGGTATACATACCTTACTTCTGAATTTGAACTTGAGACTTCTCAAGAGGAAGCATACATTCTTAACCATTAGACCCACTCAAAATGTATATAATTCTTAAATTTACAAAGGCAAATTGTGAAAAACTAAAATTTGAGAAAGAAAATAATGAAAAACATTTTTAGAAGGCTTTAAAATCTAAACCATTTTAAAGCATGTAATCAGTTATATTTGATGTTGAAAAGAAATTGGTGAAATTATTTGTATTTATTTTTAATAGTGATTATTGAAGTCTATATTGTTTGATTAATATCCTAAATGTAGCTTTATCATAAGATCTTTTGAAGTGTGATATTATATCTAAATTTTAAAATAATGAAGTGACGTTATTACAGAGAGGGGGGTTTTGAGTAAATCTTTGAGACAATAAATGACCAAATAAACACAACTATTTTGTATCTCAATTGTTTAAGAAAATGGTCATGAAGCTCAACATGTTCCATGTGTCATCTTACTATGAGAAACAAGGTTTATAGCTACTTGTATTGCACTTTGATTATCATAATATCCTACATTTCATGCCTCAAATAGGAATCCAATATCACCCATTAGGTTACAAATCCACAACACTACTATATTCAACCTAGGTAGTCAAAAGAGACACCACCTTTTGATTTTTACAAGACCAAACTATGGGTCCAAATCCAAGATGAAACATATAGCTTCCACCCATATTCCTTTTTACTTATGATAGTCTTGTTCTAGAACTACTTTGAGTACACAACACACCCTAAAATTCAATTTCATGCATTTTTTTGTTTTTCTTCTTATACTTTGATTTGAACAATTTCATGCATTTCATGTGGTGTAGAAGGCTTCTTTAGCCTTAGCAAAAAAGAATTCAAGTTTCTAAAAACCCACCTTTTGTTCCAATCATTTTAATGAAAGTGAAAATTGTGGATAGGAAACAAATATTATCTTTCTTGAAAACTAAGAAAGGGTAAGATTTCCAACAACATTGAATAACATGACTTAGAGTCTATCAATATCACGGAACGAAAATTGTCAGAATAACATGAAAATTATGATCAACCGAAGACATTTCACATGTGGGGAAAATCCAATAGTAATCATTGCATGGGTTTTGCAGTTGTCCTGACAAACCAAGAATGACATTATTTAAGATCGAGACATTATTAGGTAATTATTTTGCATGGGTAGAATCCATTAGTTTTAATTTGAATCTGGCCAATTAAATAATTCATTCAAAAAATAATTGATATATGAGCTCTACATTTATGGTATGTGAAATTCCTGCTCAAAACTGATGTTGTTGCAATCAACAAGGTGTTACATAAGAAAAACACTAAAGCAAGTGAAGCAAAATTTGCAAGATGGAAAGATCTATTTGCAAATTTTGATTTTGATATTGAACACCTCAAAGGCTCTGAAAATTCTATCTCTTATTTTCTCAGTAGAGAAAACCTTCAAGCGAGCGTGAAAACAAATGAGCGTGTGAAAGTGAGCGAGGGAACAAGCGAGTCGTGACAAGAGAACGTGGTTAAAAAACAAGAATATCAAATGAAGAAAGCCATTGTCTGGTCATTGTTATTGAATGGAAAAATGGAGGTGAAAAAGTAAGGAATATCCCAAACAATGAAGATTGGGAAGTATATGCCCAATTATGGAAACCTTCATGGAAAATTAGAAGAACTAAAGTTCTCAATATGGATTTGCAGCCAAATCATCTTATTCTCTTTTTCCAGATCAAGATCCCACACCAAAGTTCTTCGGAACATACATGAATTACAGTGAATACAAAAAGGCATGGTGGAATTTTCTCAGGAAACAGAATAGGAATAAGACATATTTCACATTATTGAAATTCAAAAGTGTATATACTAGTATGATAGGATTATACCCTGTCTGGCTATTAGGTTGGTGGAGAGACTTTGGCGTTAACAAAAGCGCAGTAGACCCAACATACTTAAATATAAAATGCATAGCCAAAGATATTCCACTAAGAGAAATCTGTGATCTCTTTCAATCTGACAAAATTACTGATGACATGGTCTTGTCAATGTATGGAACTCATCATTCATTGTAAAAACAAAATTGAAGGAAATTATGTTGTTAAGGTACTCAACACCTCCGCTAATGAAAACATATATGCATTATATTTGCATGAAAATAGCATACCACTTTTACAAAAACTCAAATTTCACATAGTCATACACAAATTATATATTTGGAAAGCTAATTTAATTTCCTATATTTCATATTTTTACACCATATTCAAATTCATTGTGAAAGTAGCTTGAATCATCTCTCTAATTTAACGGATTGTTGTTTTTCCATGTTTACATTGCCACTGACACATCATGAGATACCATCATTATCTTTCACCCACCCTTATCTTAGTAGAAAATGCCACCAACTAGATGCCTATAGAGGACATTTCTCCCATGTATCATAGAATATTCTACTATATTTATCTTAGTAGAATTATGGATGATTTTAGGAGCTAAATTTCGCTCGTGGGCTAATTTTCCATGGTTTTTCCAAAAACGAGATTTGCTAGTTTAAAAATTATTCACCCAAATTCTATATGATAAAATTATTTTACCTTAAAAATCTCCATAATTTTATAAAAATTATATAAAATATTTAAAAATTTGAATATTTTTACAAAAATATCGCCAAACATTTATAGTTGTCATATCAAGGATTAGTAAGATTCGCTAAAGTTTCTACATTTTAAAATAAATTTCCATCCTTAAAATCATCCCTGAGTAGAATGACACCTCTGAGATGGGGCTATGCTTCCACAAGGAAAAATGGATCCTATCGATAGATAACTTCCCTCACATAACCTAATACCCAATAATTAACAACATAAAAACTCTTACATATTTTTCAACCACCCAACTCTCTTCCCTATCCTACACAACCCCAAGGATGGGATCCCCTTCTCTACCCTACAGTCCCTTAGGAAATCCTCACCCTCTCCAAGGCTCGAGTGCAAACTATATAGTAATTTCAATGCTGAGGGATCTAGGAAATCTTGTTGTATATAAATTCACAGTCGCAACAATCCCATACTCATGCCTATAGGAAATTTCATATCATATTAACATGATAGGTATCCCAAACCTTCTATCATAGGAATAACAATCTAATTACTAGTAAGTAATTCCTCTCAATCCTTTTGTTCTCCATTCAAATGGTGTTGGTTTCGTACAAGATAATGGTGAACTCATGTAGGAAAGAGATTGAAAAAGGTTGAAAATGATCAAGTACAAATTGCCAAATTCTCCAAACCCATGGAATTAGTATGCATGTTCTGAACTTTCGACTTGGAAACCAAGAAAGTCCATGTAACTCCTTAGCATGTATCCCCGGATTAATTTTTCCTTTAGAACACTTTAAGCTAAGAAGACTTTGGTTAAATTAAAATAACATATTTCAGGCTTTGGTCCCCTTAAGCTCCTCTTCCATTTATAATAAATAATACATATTTAAGATTTGGTCGACCAATGGAATATTTCAATCAAATGAAAGGATAAGTTTACTAGGTAGTCAAGTTGGTCATCCATTAGGTCAAGTCTACAAGTTTAATATGCCATTCGATTGCAAAGACCATTTGACTAGGAAGTCTAGTTATTCGACCATTGGGTCAGGTCGACCTATATAGTATCTCAATTTATCTCTTGTGGAATCATATCCCGCCAATGTTACCGTACCTCTCATATCGCAAATAATGATGTGTTTTTATTAATAAATCTGATAAAAAAAATGCATAGATCATCTCGCGGTTGTGCTATCCATCTCACAACATAAATTGTATATGTACAATTATATTACAATTCTCAGGGATTAAAACTAAGGTGTTATAGGCATGGACCCTCTTGTCTATTATAAGATATTTTAGTTCAACATATGAAAGGAAATATTAACTCTATACTAAAAACTAAGTTGCAAAGTTTGATTGACTCTTTTCAACAACAAAATGTAGGTACATGGTAAAATTTTATATTGAAATTGAGGATTAACTAGCATTTTCCAAGTTTTAAAAGTACGCCTTAAAAATTTATAGCACCAACTAAGATCATGATATTTCTAATTTTGTTATAGTGCATTCCTTGTATTATAAGAATATGCCATAGGATCCATAATACCCTCTTACAACCTTATATATATATATATATATATATATATATATATTCGGAAAAATATTAATATATGAAAAAACATTTAAGACAATTATAGAGTACAAGAAAGAAATGACTCATTTCTACCTAAATGATAGTAATAATTCCCCTAGATTCGATTGAGCCTTAGGATCACAATTTATTGCATCTCTCCTAATGAGAGTGTCTTCGAGTCTAAATGATAGGAAAATATTAATGGATTATTAGGTACATCACTTGCCTAAATATTATTTCAAAGACAACCTTGATAGACAAAAAAATATTTTTTTCTCAAAATAACTCGAGATCATAGATCTAAAGGACAAAGAGTTATAAATTGAGGCGAGACCTTTCTAAGTCTACAAATAGATATCCCCGTACATAAATTACTTCTAAGTGAATGCATGACCATGTATTAGATTGAAGAGAAGGGTGAAATTAGTATAACACAAAGTCTTTGAGTCCAAGGCTATCTTAATACAGTGGCATATCACTATATTGGGATATCAATGCACTTGTTTGCTTATTTTTATGTTATTTTTGTTACTTGTGGACTTATGAGAGTTGTTCCCTATCTCCGCAATATGGCTAGAAATAAAAATTAGTATTAAAAATTCCATGAAAAAAATGGATACAATGAAAGAAGGATTTTTTCTTTCTTTTCTTTTTAAATTCTAAGGAGGTTTTTGATGTTGAATACCGATTAGGCTTTGTTGCAAATGCCATCCTTTCATTGCAATCATAATGGACACCTTTGTATCCTTCTTCTCCTGGCCACAATCATGGAGTGCACTGATGAGGGGCTGCAAACCCCCTCATATCGAACTGTAATTGCGAACGACAACGATCGATTGAGTGGGTAGAATTCGTCGTTTGAATAGCCACCAGTAACACTAAATAACATGGCTAGAGAAGAATCCATCAAGGGAAAAGCTGTAGATATAGGTCCAGAATCCTTCCATCCAAATGTGTCTCGAGCTTGGGAGCCTGGAAAATGTTTCCCATAGGAACCTATTTCACCTTGCTATGTTGTTCAATCACATGGGATAGGAGAGCACACTCAGTATATGAGAGATCACGAAGTCTTTGGAAATTTATTATATTTATGGCCCTCGAAAAAGGATTTTTTTTTATGGATCAAAACCTAGTGGAAACCAAAAGGACACTTTGATCTCCAACTTAGATTGAAGGGTTTTTTCACAACAATATTCCATAACCTAGAAGATCTAAATCAAGTCTTTGAAAACAAACCTTATTTTTAAACTCAGTTGGATTATAATTATGGTTCTAGATAGATTGATTCAATAAAGAAAAGAGGATTTTACACATGCCCTAGTTTTGAACCAGCTCTACTCTCTGCAACAAGAATTATGGCTGAAAGAAATTTTGGAGGGAACAAGAAATTACATTGGGTAATTTTGTGAAAATAGATGATGTTATTAAACATGGGATATATACCTCATATGATTGAATTTGCATCTGCATGAACATATCTAAGCCTCTTCCAGGCCCCATTTTCCTTAAGAATGAAGACAATGAATGGGTCTAGATGATTGACTAGGACCATATTCCATTTTGATGTTGAAAATATCATGAGAACAGACACTTATTCATGTATCATCCCCTTGTTGGAGTTACTTCACACACACTTAGGATTTATTTTTCCTAAGGGTTTTCCTTGTTTTTTAGTCATAATTAGTCATTATCTAGTCTCCTATAATTTAGGAGAGAATATTCCACCTAGAGAATATTCTCTTCAATTGACACTTATGTTTGACTAGTTGAGTTGAGTCTAGATGTTGCATTGGTTTTGTCACCATGAAACATTGGGATCATCACCGTGATAAAGCGCACTTGCCTTGGGATTATTACTGTGATAAAGCACACTTGCCTTGGGATCATCACCATAATAGTGCATTACCATTGATTCATTGATCTACTCCTCACTACTCCTCACTACACTCTTTTCAGTCAGTTAACTGAAGAATGGTTTACTAGTTAACTCAACTAGGTGGCAGTTTACTCCCATAACTGCCTGAGAGACTAGACTAGGTGGCACTTCACTCTTGTAGCTACTGGTATATGTCTAGATCACTCTAGACCACCACTATGGTGCATTGTCTCTTCTCTAGTGCACAGTCATTGAGCTATACATACTATATCATGTGCAAACTATTCATTATTCATTACGGTTAATGAGAATTCTTCCATTCTTTCTCTCTTGCTTATTCTTTCTCAATTTCTCTCTAAAAATGTGTTTGGTGTTTTCTAGTTAGATCTATTCTATGTAGGTTCAACACATTTACATGGTATCAGAGCTGACAAACTGCTAAGAAAAATCTACACCAAATTTTTTTGTAGGTACAAACATTGAAGACAACGGAAAGATGGATTTCCAAAAAGAATTCATCCTTACACCTTCCAACTACTTTGCATGGAAGGAGAAAATAGTCATAAATCTCCAAACCAAAGGATTGTAAAGGTTAACCTTGAATACAGACAAAAAAATGACATCAACCATAGAAAAATCCAAGTACTTAAATCGAATGGATGAAGCATTCGGAACAATTTGTAGTCTTATTTCTCTTTATCTCCTTTTTTACATATCTTCCTGTACGACTCCCAATGAAGCCTGGACCACCTTGGAAGGGATATTTGGAAAACAATATGAGATGGGGACACATGATCGAGGTGGAATTTCTCACATTAGATCCAAAAATCTTCAACAATATCAAAGATTTATTTACAAAATTCAAGGATTTATTGTTGCAACTCAAAGCTTGCAGGGTTGATAAATTTGAGGAGAAAAAAATGGTTCTCACCATTCTCTGCAAACTTGGTCCTGAATTCTCTGTGTTCATTTTCACATTCCATTTAGTCATATTCACCTCTGGAGCCACCTGTAATATGCCTTCTTTTGAGGACTTTATCGAATCCCTGACACAAGAGCAAACCAAGCTCATCAACATGGGAAAAATCAAAGGCCCAAAGGCGCATGCACTTACTATGCAAGATGGAAGCCATCAATATTAGAAATATAAAGATAAACACAAAAGTAAATCTCATGCACATCCGAAGAAGGAATCGTACACAAAACCCTTCATCGATGCCTCCGGATCTAAAGTGGGGAAGGGAAGAAAAGCAGAGAAATGCACATATTGTCACAAAGGATTCCATCCAAAATCCGCATGGATGCAAAAAAAAATTGATCTAATGTCTCAAATACTTAAAAAAAACAACCTTGGATATCACATCCTCAAGGGTGCCAAGAAGAAGAAGCCAGAAGATCATAATCCCAAGAAAGGCAATTCTAGCCATGCCTTGATTTCCATGAACTCATCTCTCGATGCTTGGATCGTAGATTCAAGAGAATCACATCACATGGCTACCTTAACAACAATCTATTATTCATTGGATTCATGCAAAGGTCCTCATATTTTAATGGGGGAAAACTCTTCAGTCGAATTCATCGGCAAAGGAAGGATTGAACTCACCAATGGAAGCTTCGACAATGTGTTGCACATTCCCAAACTTTCCATCAACCTTCTCTCCATGTATCATATGACGAATTCCAGCACCAGAAAGAAATTCATATTCACACCAAATTTATTGGACATCTATGACATGAAAACCAAATCCAAGTTTGCTATCGGTTAGGTAAATCATCATTCTATATTGTATACATTTTCTGAATTTATTAAATAAGATCCTACTTTACTGCTTACCCATGCTGATGAAAGTAGTATGATATGGCACGAAAGGTTTGGAAATTTGAATTTCAGATATATGCAATAGCTTAGAAAGAAAATATTGGTTGATGGTCTACCAGACATCCATTTCTCCAAGGGAGTATGTGAGGGATGTGTTCTTGGAAAACACCCTCAAGAGAAATTCGACAAATGAAAGTCTCAGAGAGCTTCTGTGCTGTTAAATCTGATCCATAGTGACCTCATGGGTCCTTTTCGGCATCCATATATCAAAAAAGCGAGGATTTTTCTCATTTTTGTTGATGATTTCTCATGTTTTACATGTATTT
Source organism: Picea glauca (assembly GCA_000966675.3). Taxonomy (NCBI): domain Eukaryota; kingdom Viridiplantae; phylum Streptophyta; class Pinopsida; order Pinales; family Pinaceae; genus Picea; species Picea glauca. Next base: position 379,589 of record JZKD02S1649179.1, on the reverse strand, counting down.
ACTTTCTCAGGAAAAAATCCGAGGTCTTTCAACACCTCAAAGATTTCAAAGCCCTGGTTTAGACATAATCCGGAAATAAAATCAAAGTTCTTCAAACTGATAATGGGGGAGAGTATGTTAATCATGAGATCCGTAATATTTTCCATGAGGTAGGGATTCAGTTGCAACACACAATTCCCTATACTCCGCAGCAAAACAAGGAGATGGCATCTTGCATGCTACATGCAAAGTCACTACCACAGAGACTATGGGTTGAATCACTTAATTGTGCAACATACATCCAAAAAATATCTCCCCATATATCTGTCAAGGATAAGACCCCCTATGAGGCTTGCATCGGCCTCAAAACAGAAGTGACCCACTTTCGTAGTTTCGGTTCACATGCATGGGCCCAGATTCCCTCTGAAAAGAGGAAGGCACTTGATCCACAAAGCACTGAGTGTATTTTTATTGGATACCCCGATGGTGTGAAAGGATATAGACTTATTGATATTTCCTTAGACCGACTCATCATTGAGAAAGTTTCCAATTTGAGGAAAGTGTCTCTCATGTACCTCAACATCCACATGCAGACACCTTCATTCTTCCACCTATCTAAGATGATGAGAATGCACATGCCAACTCTTATTCAGATGAGAGTTATGATTTAGAGGAATCAGATGATTAAGATACAAGGTCAGTACAATCAGATGTAGAGTCAAAGCATCCAGATGCAGTTGCAGAGTCAAAGAAGAGGCCCAAGTGGTCACAAACTACTCTTTAGGATGCAGGGGATCTCATTGGTGATCCAGCCAATACTAGGAGGACTCGATATGATTTCGAGGAGCCTCTTTTTGCACTCACTGCCACTGAACCATTTCCCTCCAGGAATGTTTTCTTGGTTCATTCTTCAGATCCATATTCTTATGGAAAGGCTGTTGGAAATCCCTTTTGGGAATCCGCCATACAGGAGGATTACAACTCCCTCCTCGAGAACCGTACATGGGATCTAGTTCCCCTTTCTTCTGGGAAGAAACTTGTCATATGCAGATGGGTCTAAAGGACCAAGAGCACATCAAATGGAAATATTAGAAAATACAAAGCTAGGCTTGTTGCCAAAGGCTTTCAGTAGGTTCATGGCATTGACTATGATTAGACCTTCGCTCGAGTAACGAAGATGGATTCCATACGATTGGAACTTTCCATTGCGGAAACTAAGGGATGGGAAGTCCATCAAATGGACATGAAGAATGCATTTATTTATAGTGATCTCTCTGAGGAGATATATATCGAGCATCCCTAAGAATTTATCTAAGACTCTTGTTTTGTCTGTCGACTGAAGAAGTCCCTTTATGGCCTCAAGTAGGCTCCAAGGGCATGGTATGCCAGGATGAACTCCTACCTGTTGTTACATAAGTTTGTACATCATAAATCAAACCTGGATGTCTACATGCTCAAGACGGTTGATTCACTTCTACTCTTAGTTTTGTATGTTGATGATTTGTTGATCATCGATTGCTCGAATTCAGCGATTGTTGCAGTCAAGAGGATTCTACATGAAAGGTTTTTTATGATGGACATGGGTCCACTACACTTCTTCCTTGGACTTGATATCGGTAAGGATGCATCAGACATCAAAATGTCTCAGGCCAAGTATGCACAAGATATCCTTGAGAGATTTCACATTACAAACTCCAAGTCTTCTCTAAATCCTTTCCTATTAGGATTCAGACTTGAGGATGGTCGGGAGACTTCACTGGTTGACAACACACTGTATAGAAAACTAGTGGGGAGATTATTATATCTCACACACTCCAGACAATACCTCTTGTATGAAGTTGGTGTAGTTTCTAGGTTCATGCAAGAGCCGCATGAGCTACATTGGAAGGTTGAAAAGTGTATCCTTCGATACGTGCAGGGCACCATCACCTTTTGGATTGACTATACAACAGACTCTACATTATGTTTCATTGGGTTTACTGATTCTGACTAGGTTGGTGATAGCATTGATCGCAAGTCCACATCTGGTTACTTACTTAGTATTGGTTTTGGGCCTATCTGTTGGTCGAGCAAGAGGGAAGCTACCATTTCTCTATCTTCAGTCGAGGTAGAGTAAAGAGGGGTAGTTAACATAACCATTTAAGTTATGTGGATACAACATTTTCTCACCGATTTGGGAATTCAATTTCATCAACTGATCGTCATCTGGTGTGACAACCAGAGCACTCTGAAGTTCTACAGAGATCCAATTCAGAGGCAGTAGACAAAGCACATCGAGATCCACATACACTACATCTAGGACTTAGTACACAAGGGGATCATCGACCTAGAGTTTTTTCCTTCAGCAGAAGAGACGGCATACATATTTACCAAGACCTTCATTGAGTGGAAGTTCCATTATTTGTGAAGTCGTCTTGGAGTGAAGGACACAGTTTCCTAGAAAATGTAGTTCTTCTTTTACATACATTCTACCTCAAGGGGGGTGTTTTCCCATGAGGTTTTTCCTCTTTCCTCACTTTATTTCAATGTATCTTTTGTATATGGGTACCTAACATGGCCTCGTTGTCGGGACCCATTCTTTATTTTCACCATAGTGATGTTCAGGTGGGGTGTTGGAGTTACTTCACAAACACCTAGGATTTATTTTTCCTAAGGTTTTTCCTTGTTTATTAGTCATAACTAGTCATTATCTAGTCTCCTATATTTTAGGGGAGAATATTCCACCTAGAGAATATTCTCTTCAGTTGACACTTCAGTTTGACTAATTGAGTTGAGTCTAGATGCTGCATTAGTTTTGTCACCATGCAACATTGGGATCATCACCATGCTAATGCACACTTTCCTTGGGATCATCACCAAACTGGATCATTACCCTTGATTCCTTTATCTACTCCTCACTAGACTCTATTCATAAAATTAACTGAAGACTAGTTGACTAGTTAACTTAGATAGGTGGTAGTTCACTCCCGTAACTTCCTGAGAGACTATACTAGGTGGAAGTACACTCCTGTAACTGCTAATGTATGTCCAGATCACTCTAGAACACCACTACGGAGCATTGGTTCTCCTCCAGTACACCTTCATTGAGCTATACAGAGTATAGCATGTGTAAATTATTCATTATTCATTACGGTTAATGAGAATTCTTCCATTCTTTCTCTCTTACTTCTTCTTTCTCAATTTCTCTCTGCAAATATGTGTGGTATTTTCTAGCTAGATCTATTATGTGTAGGTTCAACACATTTACACCCCTAAATTCTCCTCCAAATCCAGATCTAGTTGCAATGGCGAAAAACAAGGATGGTTTTACATAGGTCTTGGGAAGACAACAATAAGAACCAAAAAATCTAGCTACTCATTAGGTAAAAAACTCGTATACCAATATCATCTGAAATATTGAATCAGACTTAGGAAGATCAAGAAATGGAGGAGGAAGCCATAGTCCCACCAAAGGAAGAAACACCAAAATCTAGAACCCCCCATTAAGAGTTGGTCCTAGAATAAATCATCCCATCCTCGGGCTCTATCCCCCTGACCATAGAGCATATGCTTGAGGAGAGTGGAGAGATGGATATTGAAGTGATGAGCAAGACCCAGTTGGAATATATATGGCAAGTCTGGAAGAAGCATATCGAAAATAAGAACTGCACACCCTCCCTCCTAAGAAACTACGAAAGGTGCACAAGGTATACCTTGACTCTACAGTACGTGCAACATCCAAATCTTAGTGTGGACTAGGTGTTTATAATAACACATCTCAGGATTCACGAAAACAAGTTTGAGAGGAAAAACAAAGGGGCATAAATTCCACTAAAAAATTAATATAGGTAGTTGTCCCCTTTATGGTAAACTTCGATTAGATCCAGCTAATAACCGATAGTTTCCATCCCATCCCCCCTCACTCTTCCTCATGAATATTTTCTCTTGGAACATATGAGGTCTAAATGGAAGAACAAAACAAAGACTTATTTGAAATAGGATAATGGCAGAAAACCGAGATATTGTTTTTTTGTAGGAAACTAAATGTGTTGACCTAAATGCCGAATCAATCTTGGCAAGATGTTGGAGACAAGGTCAATATGTTTGTACAGATGCATGAGGCTCATCAGGAAGCTTGGATATCCTCTGGAATCTAGATACACTCATTATGTCCAATTTTGTTTCTACTCAATGGACTATATAAGCTTAATATAGATCCATAGGCTCTGAGAAGGAAGGATTTTTCACTAATGTTTATGAACCCCATTCACCCCCTAACAAAGCCTCCTTTTTACACAACATAGAAGGGATAAGGAAAATCATCCAAGATAGGAATTGCATACTGGGGGAGTACCTCAATGTTATACTACCGCTGGTTGAAAATGAGGGAGAAATTTCCATCTAGAAGTTGATAGCATGGGTTTTCAGAACCTTATAGACAATACAAAGTTGGTGGACCTGGAAGCGGTCAAAGACTATTATAACTATAGAAACAACATGCATGGATCTTAGCAAATATCACGTCTCCTAGATTGATCCTTTATCTCAAAATCATTGATAATGGAATGGTTAGACATGGAATTGAGCATCCTATCGGTAGTTGGCTCTGATAACTAGCCCATCCAATTATGGATAGACATTACCAGTTCCCCTAAAAAAAAACCATTCTGGTTTGAAAAATGTTGGGTTCGACATCCAAATTTCCAAGAAAAAGTCAATCTTTTGTGGGATGAAGTCACCATCTCTTAGGAATCCCTACTATATAGATTCCAACAAAAATTAAAGAACTTTAAATAACACCTCAAGGAGTGGAACAAGACCATTCTTGGAAATATATTCGAGGAACAAAAAGACATGGAGCAAAGAATGACCAAATACAATACGAAATCATAACTCAGGGAAGAACGAATCAGTTAAAAGAAGAAGAGTCCCATATCCAAAAATAGTTGGAAGAAAGGTATGTTGAAGAAGAATTCTTATGGATGAAAAAATACAAGATTTAATGGATCAAAGAGGAGGAAAAGAACTCAAGACTATTTCATTGCTCAATGATCCAGATGTGCCACATCAACCAAATCACAAAACTAGAAGGAGAACCGGGTGATTTAATCATGGATCGTCAGGGTATAGAATGGGAACTGGTCAATTTCTATCAAAATATTCTCTTGGAACCCTTCCTTGACTGAATGTCAACCATTGAGAAGATAATTAAACACATCCCTTCTATGATGTCAGAGGAATAGAATGCATCCCTTCTTAGGCCTATATCATTGGAGGAAGTGGAACAAGATATCAAAGAAATTCCCACAGGAAAATCTCTGGGTCTAGACAGGCTTACAACAAAATTCTTTCATCATTACTGGCATCTAGTTCAAGAAGAGGTTAGGAAACTGATTGAAGACTCTGACTGCACTCTCAACGTCCTTTCGATGCTGAATTCCACCTTCCTAACTCTCATCCCAAAAGTAGCAAGAGGTTTGCATCCAAAGAAATTATGACCCATTGTGGTCTGCAATGTTAGCTATAAGATCATAACTAAGGTAATGATGCTTCAGCTTAAACCTCTTCTACCTTTCATGATTTATAATGAACAATCAGGATATGTAGAAGGAATTCAAATCATGGGAAATTTCATCTTGTCTCAGGAAGTCATACACTCCCTCAAATCATCTACAAGCCCATGTATGATCATTAAACTAGACCTCTCCAAGGCTTTTGATAAATTAAGTTGTCAGTACATGAAATTTCTTCTCCTTTCCTTTGGATTCTACCAAGAATGAGTGAACTGGATTATGGATCTCACTTTCTCATCCTTCTTCTATATATTATTCAATGGTGTCCCCTCACAAAACTTTTCCCCTTCTAGACGCATCCAACAAGGTTGTCCCCTCTCTCCCTTCCTTTTTGTCATCATGGTTGAGGGTCTTAGTCGTTATATCCAAGCTGCAATTCAGGAAGGATCACTCCAAGGCCTCCCCCTCCATGGTATGGATCCCCCTATTTCAAATAGCCAATTCGTGGATGATACAATGATGATAGGTTCTCCAACTATTAGAGAAGCGTGAATCATTATTTGCATTTTTAATGACTTTTGTGAGGCCCTTGGAACCTCCATCAACACTAAGAAGTCCTAGATTTTCATTTTCAATACCCCTCAATCAATCCATGTCCATATCACTCACATTTTTGGATTTAACATGAGCTCCCTTCTGTCCAAATACTTAGGGATCCCCTTCATTGAAAATTCCCTTTGCAATAGCTCATGGGAATATCCCCTTGCCTCTTTGGAAAAATGTCTCAATTCTTAGAATTTTCACTCCATGAATCTCGTTGGTTATGTAGTCCTTCTTAAATAATTCTTGCAAGATATCCCCATCTATATTTTCTCCACTCTTTCTTCCCCCAAATTTGTACTTAATACCATCATAGATCTTCAGTGAAAATTCCTCTGGAAAGGTACCAAAGAAGGGTGCAAATGGGCCCTTGTCAACTGGGGGGGCCTATGCAAGCCAAAACTAGCTGGTGTTTTAGGACTAAGAGATCCACAATTGCTCAATCAAATCATGGGAGCCAAAATTTGGTTGAGATAGCTAAAAAATACCAAGGATCTTTAGGCCCATATCTGGAGACATAAAATATACTCCAAATGTGGTAGAGGCATAGTTGATAAGATGGAACAATCATTAAAATGAATCCTTGATATGGAATGTGGCATGGTAGAACCGAATGATAATTCAGGATCATGCTTTTTGGGAGATAAGGGATGGTCATGATGGTGTTTTTTGGGAGGACCCATGGTAGTAGATGGCCCCCTTGGCTAAGATATATCAACTTAATGAGATTTAGGCTTGCATGCAACTCAGTCCAACTAAAAGGGTCGTCGACTTTTTGAAGAGAATCCCTTCCCCAACTCTATGTCGTGAATGTAAAACTTCACATACAGACCTTCAGGTCCCATTAGGTTTTTATTTAGGGCCTCGACAAGATGAAGCGACCCTTAGGAAAATTCGGATAAGGCAGGGTCCAAACATCCTTAAATGGGGCCACACTTCCAAAGGAGTCTTCAATATTAAAGAAGCATATAGTCTCACATCCCAATTCCATTAGATGGGCAAGTGAAGTATATGGAGCAACATATGGATGACTAACCTATGGAAAAAATAAACACTTTTTGTAGTTAGTGGCTCACAAACACATCTTAACATGGGGCAAACTTTAAAAAAAGAGGATTCATTGGGCCTTCCATCTTCCCCTTGTGTATGAAATATGAAGAGACCATGGAAAGCCTACTAAAACAATGTCATTTCAGTTCGAAAATTTGGGATCAAGACATTTTATCTCATATTTACCCCACCGCCCACCCTCATATATGAGGGTGGGGGATATGAGGGTGGGGGCTAGGGAAAATATGAGATAAAATGTATATGAAGGTGGGGATTGGGGAAAATATGAGATAAAATGCATATATGATGGTGGGGGGTGGGGAAAATATGAGAAAAAATGTAATACATTTATGAGGGTGGGGAGTGGGTCAAATATGAGAAAAAATGTAATACATGTTTTCTCATATTTTCCCCACCCAAGTGATGTGCACCTTGGACCCTCATAGAGACAATATCCCAACACAATCTGCATGTGGCATCTCTCGACCTTAAAAAATGTTATCCTTAGTAGAATTTGGCACTGTTAGCGTCGGAAGTCACTCCTGGATTGCTTGCAGGAGTAGAGCCCGACACCCATCAGTTTAATGTCACGGCTTATTTATAAAGGGTGATCAAATGGAGATAATAGCTCGAGGAGGTATCATTCTAACTCAGGGACTGAGTCTGGTATGTAAAGAATGAAGGAGGTCTGGAATCCTAACTTCAGCCAGTGGGTTGATTTAAGGATGAACAGGTGGAAGACTTAATAAGAAGGGTGAACAAACGACCATAAGCATCAGGCTTGCAGCGGCTTGCAGAGGAAAAACTCTGAATGCAGGATCCTCTTGGTTAAGAGCTTCAAGAAACTGAGGAAAAGACTTGACTGGATCCTCCAATTCCAAGTCACTCAGCGATTGGGGAAATCACAAGAACCGATTAGAGGCTCCGTAACTATTACAGTGATCCATTACAACATCATCCTATAATAGCTACAGCTCGACTGGATCTTCCAATTCCAAGCTGCTCTCATACAGTATAAAAAAAGACATGAAAGAAACTGGCATTCATAAGGCAAGAAGTCTCAAAAGTTCATACATAACCAGAACAACAATACTTCATTAAAACTTTACAACCCGAGAGCTTTGCTCAACCATCGATGCTACAAAATGTGAGAAATCTCCTCTAAATACTTAGAGCAAAACCCATAGAAGCCAATTCGAGACATTGCATTGATGGCATTACACCTGCGTGTTCACTGCACCTGTAGTCTCCAGACGTTCGTGGACTTCAGTCAGATGCAATCGCGTTCCAAAGGACCTGTGAATGAAATGACCAGCTTACAGTCATTTCTGAACTTTCCATTTATGGTGGAAATGATGTCCAACCACCATCAACTGCTGCAATAACGGATTCATTGGGATCGGGGAAGGCCCCATCCGACTCTGTACCTACAGGACATGGAAACCTTCATATTCTGCCATTTGGATCTTGTTCGGAGAAATCATGGTAGGACTGACGAGTGGACGTGGAGGCCGTTATGGAGACTGGAGGACTTGACATGGAGTGGTGAATGGACGATGCTCAGGTAGGGGTGATTTGGCATGCTATGGGAATAGGACGTGGCAGCCAGGGATAGGCGATGGAGGTATGAGGTGAGGTTTCGGGGTTTCGGGGTTCGTGAGTTCAAGATGCATGAACTCCTTGCCTCCGGGATCTCCGATATCCCAATGTGCGATGAGCTCCTTCTCCTAGGAGCTAGCCCCTATCGGCTAGAACAAGATCCATGTGACCAGTCTCTGTGTGACTGTAGCTTAAAACTCTCCATCGAAGTTTCAGCGTTCACGAAGACACGGGCAAGCATCCTCCAGACTAGCGACAGCCTGCCGCCTGTAACCCACTTTCTCTTGCGGCGATTGCCAAGATATCGCTTCTCACGATCTCGCAATTCTGTATGCAAATCTTTGCATCTCTAACCCACAAACCTCCGAGCTTGCGATATGCCGATGCCACTTGGTGTTGTCTCCCTACAAGGATTGTCCTTCTGACACCTATCCTCCACTACGATCCGTGGCTCCGTCGGGAAATCGGGTATCGGGATATCGCGATTCCCACTGTCATGTGCATGGGATTTTCAGCTCCCCGATCCCCGACTCTGTAGGATCTCTTGCCACGTGCCTCAGCTGACGGACGACTCTGATTTAGTTGGGCAATCGCGCATCGCGATTCACTCATGTAAGAGTTCCCTGCCTCCAGAAACTCTGATCCTCCGATGAACTGAAATCCCGACTCTCCTTCAGATGTCTGACGTGTGTCCTGCCAAGGTCAACGGCTAGGATCCCATCGGTCTTTCGAGACTCGAAAGGTCTCGGCTCTCTTACCCTTTGAAATCCTGATACCACAATTGTTACTAACATTAGGCTCCATGGGGGATAGAATCGTCCCTACGATGCTCTAAGAACTCCTTTTGCAGTTCCAGTCGCCTTTCTGTTGGGCTATGGAGTCTTTATTAGGCCGCAAAAATAAAAATGAAAATGAACTAAGAAACAAAGGACAGTATTTACAAACAAAGAGTCATCTGAGACTCAAACAAAACATTTTTTCAGGAAATGCCTGTTTACTGGGCCGCTGAAAAATTCTTGACCTTTCAAATCTCGCAGCCTATATGTGTTGTTTGAGAAAACCTCAGAGATTCTGAAAGGCCCAATCCACAGGGCTTCAAACTTGTTGTGTTTGCCCTTATCTTGCTTGGGAGCATCCCATTTCAGCACCAGATCTCCTACCTGGAAACTCTCCTTCTTGGCCTTCCTATCGAAGACCTGCTTGATCTTCTGCTGATGGTCCTGAATCCTATCCAATGTCTTCTCCCTAGTCTCCTGGACCTCTACTAGCTGATAAATTCTTGTGATCATGTCATCAGGCTCCTCCTGATGGTCCTAGAGGAATTTCACTACAGGGATAGCTACCTGGGAAGGGAAGACGGCTTCGACTCCGTAGACTAACTGGAAAGGGGAGAGACATGTAGCTCTCTTTGTAGTCACCCGATCAGCCCATAGGGAGAATTTAAGCTTCGAGTTCCAAGCTATTTGGTTGTCTTCCAATAGCCTTTTGATGATCCTTATTAAACTTTTGTTGGAGGACACAGCTAAACCATTGCCCTGTGGATAATATGGGGTGGAGTGAATCAGCTTAATCCCAAACTACTCACAGAACTTGGCTAATGGCTCAGACCCGAAAGCGGCGGCATTATCAGTGACAATCTTATTCGGGCAGTCGAACCTTGTGATGAGGTCCTCCAAGAATCCAATGATTACCTTGTGGGAAGCACTCCTGGTGGGGATGGCTTCAATCCACTTGGTAAAGAAATATGTAGCAGTCAGGATCCACCTGTATTCCCACTGGAGGGAGGGTGAATTTCTCCAATGAAATCTAGGCCCCACTGTTGGAAAGGCCCTGAAACCACCATCGGTTTTAACGGCAGAGACCTAAGCTGTTGCGTTCCTGCAAATTTTTGACATTTGATGCAGGCTCTGACCCTCTTACAGACATCAGTGAACACGGTAGGCCAGTAGTACCCAGCCCTGAGGATTTTGTGGGCTGTGGCTTTCCAGAAATGGTGCCCTCCACATAGGCCGCTATGAAATTCAGCCACGATCATTTCGGCCTCTGGTGGACTCATGCATTTTAAAATCACCCCCAGCGGGTCTTTCCAATATAACACTTGATCGATCAGGCAGTATCTGACTGCTTTGAGATTTAGATCTATTTCTTTGCTTCTTTGCAGGCCGTCTAGAGGCCGCAGCTCCTGCAGAAAGCATATGACATCCTTATACCAAGGACATAGAGCCAATGGGGACTCCCTTTGAGGGTTTGTTTCAGGCAGCTGACCCTATTGGCTTCCTGAGAATTCGTTCATGAAATTTACCCCCAAAGCTTGACAATTGGCTTCAACCAACAGCTTGGATAAGCCTTGACCTTTGACTAATTTGGTGGGTCTTATTTCTAGGTCAAAATCCAGTATTTTTGCTATCCATTTACTCCTTTTCCCGTCTATGTCAGGCTGAATAAGAATATCTTTAACAGCAGCCGAAGCGACATAGGCGATGATCTTTGACTGCGGGATGTAGGTTCTAAAATCTTTGAGGGCTTTTACTAGAGCATAAGCTTGCTTCTCTGTAGTGGCATACCTGATTTCAGCATCCCTCAATGCTCGGCTGAAATAAGCAATAGGTTGCTCTAGCCCACTATCATTTTTCTGTAATAGAACAACAACCACTGTGTCAGGTGAGGCGAAGGAGAAAATAAGAAAATCCTTTGAGTAGTCAGGACTGATAAGCACAGGGGCTTCAGTCAGGGCCTTCTTAATTTGTTCAAAGGAATGTCGCGATTGAGGGGTCCACCTTACTTCATTCTCTTTCTTTAACATGGTTGTTATAAGCTTTACCTCCTCAGCAAAGTTAGGCACAAACCTCCTTAGGAAATTAATTTTACCAAGGAAAGATTGGACCTCTTTCCTAGACCTCAGGATTGATAAGGCTTGTATCGCCTCAACTCTGCTGGGATCAATCCTGACTCCTTCTGCGGATACTATGTGGCCTAGTAACTTTCCCTCCTTCATGGCGAATAAAGACTTTTTGGGGTTTAATGAAATGCTAAACTTTCTGCATTTCAGGAAAACTTTCTTGAGATGGCAACAATGCTCTTTATCAGATTTTGAAAACACTATGATGTCATCCAGATAAATGACCATGAATTTATCCTTTTCCCCAACGAAAGCTATGTCCATGGCACGTTGGAATGTCGCCCCTGCATTCATAAGTTCAAATGGCATATTAGCATACATGAATGTGCCCCATGGATTGGTGAATGTTGTCTTTTCCCTGTCTTCAGGCAGAACAGAGACCTGATTGTAGCCAGAGAAACCATCAATCATGGACATCCTGGAAGCTCATGTCACCTTATGCAGTATATGTTCCATCTTCGGCAAGGGGTAGTTATCTTTTCGTGAGCTTCTATTCAGGTTTCTGAAGTCTACACAGAGTCGGATCTCCCCATTCTTTTTCCTTACTGGCACCAAGTTGGCTACCCACTCTGAATATCTCAGTGGAACAATGATCTGGGCTTGAAGCA
>JZKD02S1649179.1:356366-366786 GCA_000966675.3 Picea glauca | reverse complement strand
GAACTCTCCTGGAGTCAAAAGAATAGAGGTCATGATAGGCTCTGGTAACTTCTAGTCCCAACTCTTCCATGACAGTTTTGGGCATGATGTTGTGAGAGGCCCCTGAATCCATCAAGTAGTTGTGCAGCACTTTATCGTGTATGTTCAGGGATGTGTAGAAGGGAGGGGATGAATCATTTCTATCTTCTACCATGGGACCTAGGACAACTGCTGGCTTTTCTTCTTGGAGGTTTATGGATTCTGAGGGAAGGCATGAGGCTTCAGACCATAAAACTCAGAGAAGCGTTTTTTAAATTCGTCATGTTTAATCATCTCAGTGAGGGGCACAGGGATTCTGATCTTTTGAATCTCATGCTCAAAGTTAAAACAAGATGTAGGCTTTGGAATTTCTTTTATTTCAGGAACATGATTATGGACAATGGGAGGGAGGGGGTTGAGATTTCTTACCTCTGTGACCATTTTCTACTTCATTAGCAGGTCTCTCTGCTCTAATGGACTGCTCAGGAATATCAAGCATCGTTGTCTTTTTATCAGACCTCGGGTTGTACCTGCCTCGGCCGCCACTAGCCTTGTCTCCCTTGCGTACTTCATTCAACCGACTGTCCATGAGAGACTCCTCATATGATGATTGAGTGAGATGAGGAAAAGGAGGAGCATCTCCAAAGCAATGAATTTCAGGCTCAAGTTTGTTTGTTTCTCTTTCTTCTCCTTCAGCCACAAAATTGTTTTGAAAAGGGGCCTGAATTTCCTGGTCTTCTCTGTCTCTTCCCTTCTCTCTTTGCACATTCGGGGGAGAAAAATTGTTTGGCCTCCTAAAGCCTCCTTTATTTTCGGCGACCTGAGGGCCTTTGTATGCTTGCCTCCCTTCTACCCTCATTCTCTCCATTTCTGCAGACAGAGACTTCACCATCTTAGTCAGTTTGTCCACTTGAGGGTGAGGCGCCAATGGTCCAGAAGTTGAGGCTTCTGACCTTCCTTTTCTTCTGTCTGTGTCGGCCTTGTTCCTCATTCTGTCAGCTGCTAATACATTGGATTCCACTTCTATAGCCGCATCTTGCATTTGGGCTAAGGAGGTGGCTCTTCTTTCTCTCAGCAAAAGGCAAAAATCAGGGTCAAATGCACTAGCATAAGAAATTTGGGCAGAGGCTTCTGAGGGCTTTATCTCTGCAAGGATCTTATTGTACATTTTATTGAATCTTTTGGAGAAGTCGGAGACTGACTCTCCTTCCATCTTCTTCAGAGACCCAAACTCAGTCATATAATACATGAAATCCTTCCTATCTCCCCACTGCCTCAGGAAAACACTATCCAGAGCCTCAATCCCAGCAACAGATCCCGGGGCCAATCCTCTAAACCACTTCCTCACTTCACCATCCAGGCTCTGGACAAAGACTCTCATCCAGACATCTTCATTTTCAATATTGAGGTTGTCTGCATAACTGTAGAAAGCAGCTAGGTGCTCTTCGGCAGTCATGTCTCCTTTCCCATTGAACTTGGGCATGTACTTCAAGTAATATCCAACAGGGAGAGGGTTCATAGGAAGGGGAAGAACCAAGGGAGCATATCTGGCAAAAATTATGGCGTCCATTCTATTCAAAGGGGGATTAGCACCAGCCATAGGGATATTAGGTGGAGGAGAACTTGGAGGAGAAGGAGTTCGCAAAGGGGTTATTGAGGGTAAGTCTCGAAGTGGGGTGGGAAATAAGAGGTGATTCAAGGAACAGGTTGTTGAGCTCAAGACAACGGGTGCTTTTCCTTGTGTAGGAGTGGGGAAATCTTCTGAGGTCCCGACACAATGCCAAGGTACAGTTTCAGGGGATAGGGGAGTGACAGAGTCTCGTTCCTTTGGTCCCAGACCAGGAGAGGAAAACTCAATAGGAACACTCCCAAAGTTTAGGAAACGAGAAACTACAGAGACAGGCCTGTCAAATAACTGAGGAGGAGAAAAAGGAGCTCCAACAGAAGGATATGGTGGATTACTTGTTTTGGTGGTGGACGCTTCTTCTTCAGAGGCCTTTCCTTTCCTGAGTACCACTTCTGAATCAGATTCAGGTGTAGCTAGAGGCAGTTGTGGATGAGACCGATTGTGTTTGCTTCTGGAAGCCACAGTTAAAACAGTGGGTTCACTCCAGTGGAGTCGTCACAATGGAGTCGCCAGGTGCACAGTAGCAATCTCAATAGTTCTGATATCTGATGCACCTTCAGAATCAGCCAATCATTGTCGTTCAATCTCGGGGAAAATATTCAACTTCGTCCCCGGCAACGGCGCCAGAAATGTTAGCATCGGAAGTCACTCCTGGATTTCTTGCAGGAGCAGAGCCCGACACCCATCAGTTTAATGTCACGGTTTATTTATAAAGGGTGATCAAATGGAGATAATAGCTCGAGGAGGTATCATTCTAACTCAGGGACTGAGTCTGGTATGTAAAGAACGAAGGAGGTCTGGAATCCTAACTTCATCCAGTGGGTTGATTTTAAGATGAATAGATGGAAGACTTAATAAGAAGGGTGAACAAACGACCATAGTCATCAGGCTTGCAGCGGCTTACAGAGGAAAAACTCTGAACCCAGGATCCTCCTGGTTCAGAGCCTCAAGAAACTGAAGAAAAGACTTGACTGGATCCTCCAATTCCAAGTCACTCAGCGATTGGGGAAATCACAAGAACCGATTAGAGGCTCCGTAACTATTATAGTGATCCATTACAACATCATCCTATAATAGCTAAAGCTCGACTGGATCTTCCAATTCCAAGTTTCTCTAATAAAGTATAAACAAAGACATGAAAGAAACTGGCCTTCATAAGGCAAGAAGTCTCAAAAGTTCATACATAACCAAAACAACAATACTTCATTAAAACCTTACAACCCGAGAGCTCTGCTCAACCATCGATGCTACAAAATGTGAGAAATCTCCTCTAAATACTTAGAGAAAAACCCATAGAAGCCAATTCGAGACATTGCATTGATGGCATTAGGCCTACGTGTTCACTGCACCTGTAGTCTCTGGATGTTCGTGGACTTCAGTCAGACGCAATCACGTTCCAAAGGACCTGTGAATGAAATGACCATCTTACAGTCATTTCTGGACTTTCCATTTACGGTGGAAACGATGTCCAACCACCATGAACTGCTGCAATAACTGATTCATTGGGATCGGGGAAGGCCCCGGCCGACTCTGTACCTACAGGACATGGAAACCTTCATATTCTGCCATTTGGATCTTGTTCGGAGAAATCATGGTAGGACTGGCGAGTGGACGTGGAGGCCGTTATGGAGACTGGAGGACTTGACATGGAGTGGTGAATGGACGATGCTCAGGTAGGGGTGATTTGGCATGCTATGGGGATGGGACGTGGCGGCCAGGGATAGGCGATGGAGGTATGAGGTGAGGTTTCGGGGTTTCAGGGTTCGCGAGTTCAAGATGCATGAACTCCTTACCTTCGGGATCTCCAATATCTCGATGTGCGATGAGATCCTCCTCCTAGGAGCTAGCCCCTATCAGCTAGAACAAGATCCATGTGACCAGTCTCTGTGTGACTGTAGCTTAAAACTCTCCATCAAAGTTTCGGCGTTCACGAAGACACGGGCACGCATACTTCAGACTAGCAACAGCCTGCCACCTGTAACCCACTTGCTCTTGCGGCAATTGCCAAGATATCACTTCTCGCGATCTCGCAATTCTGTATGCAAATCTTTGCAGCTCTAACCCACGAACCTCCGAGCTTGCGATATGCCGATGCCACTTGGTGTTGTCTCCCTACAAGGATTGTCCTTCTGACACCTGTCCTCCACTACGATCCGTGGCTCCGTCGGGAAATCGGGTATCGGGATATCGCGATTCCCACTGTCATGTGCATGGGATTTTCAGCTCCCCGATCCCTGACTCTGCAGGATCTCTCGCCACATGCCTCAGCTGACGAATGGCTCTGATTCAGTCGAGAAATCGCGTATCGTGATTCACTCATGTAAGAGTTCCCTACCTCTAGAAACTATGATCCTCCGATGAACTGAAATCCCGACTCTCCTTCTGATGTCTGACACGTGTCCTGCCAAGGTCAACGGCTAGGATCCCATTTGTATTTCGAGACTTGAAAGGTCTCGGCTCTCTTACCCTTTGAAATCCCGATACCACAATTGTTACTAACAAGCACCTCTTGCTAAGTATCATTCTATGGAATATCATTTATGAGGGTGGGGGTGAGGCAAATATGAGAAAATTTGTCATTTACGAGGGTGGGGATGGGGAAAATATGAGAAAAAATGTAATACATATTTTCTCATATTTTCCCCACCCAAGTGATGTGCACCTTGGACCCTCATAGAGACAATGTCCCAACGTAATCTGCAACTAGCATCTTTTGACCTTCAAAAATGTTATCCTTAATAGAATTTGGCACCTCTTGCTAAGTATCATTCTATGGAATATCTTGGAGGAGCGAAATAGAAGAATTTTTCGTTCACTCACGGCTCCTTGGAATGTCATCTGGCATAAAATTCATCACAACATTGTGGAAACTCTTAGGAAAAGGAAATGGTTAGGTGATGAAATGAAGTGTGACCTCAAAGAACATGCCATATTGAACCAATGGGATCTATGTCTTGCTCCAAATCTCAATCCACCTCAACCATTTATTCTAGTTTGAAGAAGCTCATACAAATGGCATTGTCCTCCCTCTGGCTTCATATAAAATTAAATTTTGATGGAGCATCCAAGGCGAATCTTATTCCTACGAGCTTTGGAGTATAGTCCTGCGAGCTTTGGAGTAGCTTTTTGTGATGCTCTGGGACACCTCTCTCACATCCTCACGAGTGATATTGGGCATGATTCCAACAATGCTCCTGAATTATGGGCTCTTACGAGTGGAATCAAAGCATTTATCCATCTTGGATTCCATCAATTAATTGTGAAAGGGGACTCTCAAATTATTCTTGGCATGCTAGCTAAAATCCTAAATGGCTCAGAGCCGGCCAAAATTTTGCCCAGATGGAGGCTTTTGAGCGGCTTGGAATCTATGAAGAATCTTCTTTCTCCTCGCATGGTCCTCGTCGTAATTGATCAAAAAGATGGTGATCTAAGTTGCATCTCTACTAAATTCTCGGTGCACCCCCTTGTTTCGAGAATGCGCAACCCTGGAAACATATGATGACTCCTCCCTATATGGGGTGCTATCAACCAGCTCATGATCAAACACATGGTTAGAATGAGCCCTGCTAGGTGTCCACTCAAGGAATGTCATGGGCGTGTGGAAGGGATGTCTCATTTATATACTTATATATTCATTACTCCAGATCCATGCTCACATCAGGTGATGACAACCACATAGAGGTTCTGTGGTATAAAGGGATAAAATTGTAGTCACTCCCCAAACATTCCATCCATTGTGGTCATCTATCAACATTTATGGACCATCAGGTTGGATAGGATGGCTATGTAAGACTATACTCATGCAATGTTGATGGTTTGTCAGCTCATTCTTGTTGGCTCTACCAAAATACTCGATTCATGCTCTCTGCAATCCTCTCCTAGTGTGGTTTTCTTCTCTCTGTTCACAATGTCGAGGGTCTGGGAGAGAGATCGGTATCGTAGTGGTATCATAGAGCCCGTGGCTCCCAACAACAACAACAGTCGCCTATGCACTATTCATTCGAAAGGAATCAAAGCATAAATGAGGAATAGAGGGAAAACACTCCATTTCCTCCCCTTGAGGTCCCCTTGCACAATTCACCTCATGTTAATGAAGTCTTGGAATGGGGTTGTTGTGTCGAATGGGTTGAGGAAGAGAGTATAACTCTTTCCCCCTCGAGGAGGCATTTAATAGAATTTGAAGGACCATTTAGGTCAATTTTCTTCCATCGAGGAATCCCTTCTTCTCCACGGAGTCATTTTGAATGTGAAGAGCATAGCCCAGACATAGAACCCGGGGGAAGGATTGATGGAAGAACAATTACAATTCATCTTCAATGTACACAGAAAAATGGTGGACATGAATTTCAAAATGGACCAGTTGAATGCTAAACTATTGTTGTTGCTCAGTCAACAAACCTGCCAGATGTCGAACCGGAGGGAACAAGATCAGTTCTTACTATAGAGGCCTTCCATGGATGCCTCTATCTGGCTCCCGTTCAGTGACCAGTTTCCTCCATAACAGTTTTGCAGCACATGATGTATTGGGGGTATTTTTTTCATTTCTCAGTTCTTATGCTTTTACTCTTCTCTATTTTGAAGTTTAAGTATAGTTATCTTTCAGTTATTTAGCATCCAGATACAGAACAATAGCCTTGCTAAGAAGGATAGTTTGTTTTTTTCACTGACAACTGGGCTTGGGATGGTCTCCATCTATGGTGACCCAAGCTCATGAATACTGCATTCATATGAGGGTTTATAGAATATAAATCTTACTAACAAAAAAATAGTTTTTTTTTTTTAATTGGAAATATGTATTGGGAAGGGGTTTAACAAAAGAATTTTGGAAGATATTTTTCAAATTTTGGTAAAATTAGGAAAATTCTTTAATATTCCACAAAAAAAAATGTGTTATGTCACAAGTTCACTGAGTTAAGTCACCATGTTGGTCAACATGAAAATGTATACACTTGGCCAACATGAACTCATTTATCTTTAGAAATACCTATTGAACGCTAATAAAATTAATCTTTTATTTATAGGTGAAGATCTTATTATAGAACAAACATCCATAACCTAAAAAATTTAAAGACCTATTGAACACTAATGAAATTAATCTTTTATTTATAGGTGAAGATCTTATCTTAGAACAAACATCCGTAACCTAAATTTTTTTATGGGAATGACAAATTCTTGTCAAAACTCATTACACAACTTTCAATCCATTGAACCACAACCACATCTAGTGTAGTTAGAAAACCACACAACAAGAAGTGTTTAAAACTCATTACACAACATTCAATCCATTGAACCACAACCACATTAGTGTAATTAGGAAACCACACAACAACAAGAAGTGTTTAAGTACATCAAGTACTATGCAATGACTAATTTTGTTGTCACATTACTGATATTCAGGAACACTTCAAGATCAATGTGGATGCTTTTGAATATGTCGTGGGAATGTAGTTTGATGCAACATCAATGCTTTGTTACATACCACTATGATACTTTTTTAGATGTTATTATAGCTTACTTAGTTTATGTTAATGAGATATATTAGGGGTGCAAGCTCCTATGTATCAATTACATTAGTTTTTTAAATAAGATATTGTTGTGCACAATGATTATAAACATCTTTTAATCCCTCTAGAAACTGAGAAACATAAAAAATGCATGCCATGTGAATGGAGTACTTACTACAATATTTTAAGGTAATGTTGAAGGATAAAAAGATAATTTGTCAAACAATATTTCAAAGTTCCTTTCGAGTCCTTTAGTAGTTGCATTGATAGTGTTTGTGTATATTTTAACAATCTCGAGTTTAACACTTTAGAGAAAGTTTACACATAGTGTCCGCAATTCACATAAATATACTAAATCGTGCTAAACTATAATATTATCAAATGATCAACTTTGTAATTACATGATAAAGGACAAGAAGCTATATAGATTCAATCCTATTTAAATTTCACATGCATGAAACATTGCCTATTGTGTGAGGTGTACCATTTCAAGGTAGTAGGATACTATTGTCTCTAAGAAAAAAACTATTGACTCTATGAGTATTTATACTATCCAAGAGTGGCATAGATGGTGGAATAATTTATGCATATTCGTCCCCTCTATATGATATCTATTCTAGTGAACTAAGCACAAAGTAAGTTGGGTAGCTATAATCAATTTCTATACCCAATTTAACCACGAGATTCCATTTCAATTGACTACCTAAGACGTTTACTAACCACTAAAGTGGGTAATGCAGATTCCATTTCAATTGACTACCTAAGAGGTTTACTAACCACCAAAGTGGGTAATTCCTACCTCATGGTAGCAATGAATCACTTTAGCAAAATGGTTATCATGATACCTTACAAGAAGATTTTACAAATGCAAAAGACAACATGGTTATTTTTTTGACAAAGTATGGGTGCACCTTGGTATACCATCATTAATCATCTTCAACAGAAAAAACTATGGGGATTGATCAATACCCACATATTAAAGATAAGTAGTGCATTACATCCATAGGTAGATAGTCCAAATGATGTAGTGAAGGACAAATCACACTAGAATTATTGATATTTTTTATAGTTGACATATAAAAACTTTGGGTAACAATATCCCTTTTGTGCACCACAATTATAATCATGCTGTCCACAAGACTCTAAACACTTCATCTTTTGAGAAATTCAATTCCATTGGCAACAATAAAAAACATCATGATAAAATTTGAGAGTCTTTACAAAAGGGTTAGTAAAAGCACAATGACATACTTGATCAACACCATGTGCATGTCACTAATTTTTCATATGAGAAATAGTATGATCTTATCTTCAAAGAAATTGGTTCAAGGAGAAAGAGTACAGATTTATCTTTAAAAATATTGCTTCAAGGAAAAAGAGTACAGTTTTATCTTCAAAAATATTGTTTTTAACTTCAAAAATATTGCTCGAAGGAGAAATAATAGGAGTTCAATCCGTTTCCATATTTCCCCTTATCTTTAAAGAGAGTGCTTGGAGGAGAAACACTATGAGCTCATGAGAACTCATGAGACTTAGATATGACCCCTACATCATCAATGCGCAATGCGCATATTAGACAAAAGAAGTTCAAATTGGATTTAGTTATATGTATGAGAATACATCCATTATTGAACATAAATTACTTGAATCTATGGTTCATCAATGTTATAGAAGTTTGTAGAAAAGTCTATCATGGAAATTGTTAAGAAGCTTATGGTTTAAGTAACCATAAAATTTAAAGAAAATATAATTTTGTATGGTAATGAGTGGGAAATTAGATAATTAAAAATATTTTTCAACATAAAATTAAAAAAATAATATGCAACCTGTATCAAAGCATTTAATGATGTATATGCTATATACATATCCTTGGATCTAAAGTATCTTTAAATTGGACAATGTATATTCAACAAATATAGCATTAAATGCTTTGTTGTTGGGTGCATATTGATAGCTATTAAATTAAATCATAAACAGTTAAAAAAACATTTTGATAATCATAAGATCATTATTATACTTTAATAATCATAGGTTTTAACAATTTATGAAATAGTAGTTAGAGACAAAGAAGATTGATCAAATAAAACTAAACGAGCATTAAAACATAGCAAAGTCTAAACGTTCTACTTTTTGGTGATTTTCCCAGCATATTTTTCCATCAATTTTCCCAAGGTTGTTGGAACTACAAATTTGAGTGGTTGAGTTTGTATAAGACACCCACTGAGTTTGTATTATCCAAGTGCCATGGTTTTGACTAGAGTTTGAAGCAATTTTGGGAAGCCTCTTGTCATCCATGTTATCGATGTTGTTTATCTTGTTCTTGTAAGGAAGGTATCTAATCTTTCTCACAATGACGAAGAGACTTGTTTCTTTAAAAATAATAAAATAAGATGTATTGTTCTTAATTTTGAGATTATAAGTTATAAAATTCTTTTGTAATTTATTCTATCTTTCTCAAAAATTCTATATATATATAGACTCCAACTCCAAACTTCACACTCCCTCTTTTAATAAATAATACGATATCATGGAAATACAATTAGAAAACTTGGTTACAAGTTAGCAGGTCGACTTAGTCAAAGACGGCACGAAAAAATAACATGCCATCATGTCTTGGTTGGACAAGTCAACTAAACGGTTTCAATAAGATATCATCTCCCACCCGCTCCCAAATTTATTTTCTTTACTTTCTTATAATTTTTCTGTACCATAAGATTGAAAACTGTATCGAATCTCGAAGTAAATATCAACAATGTGAATAGACAACAATGTGAATATCCTCCTCATCTTCTCAGACCACCCCAAGCACCCATTATCCCTATCTCTGTGCTGTGCTGTGCTAAGCCGTCCGGAACCACCGCGGCAGCGACAGTTATACGGTGGCACGATGGTGGCATTGAAAAATTTGGGGAGGCAATTAAGGTGGGAGAACTGATGGTGGACAATCCCCAACAATTCGTGTGCAATTTTAGTGATCTCCAAGCAGGGCATCGCATCGCAGCACTCCGTGCTGAGGAGGATTTGGCGGTCGGGGGCGTCTATGTTCTTTTCCCTATGCAAAAATATTTGCGCTGTGTACTATCGCCTTCTGACATGGCCTCGCTTAATTTGTTAGCATTCCRATGCAACTCCGCCCATAGAAAGAAGTCCTGTAACTCTAGAGTCTTTCCAGCAGTTGGGACTGGCCATTTATCTGAATTTTCTTCAAAGAATGGCAGTGCCGAGAGAACAGATCAATTACAAACAAAATTAACAGATCGGTGTGTGGTGC
>JZKD02S1649179.1:318603-337266 GCA_000966675.3 Picea glauca | reverse complement strand
TATATATATATATATATATACTTTACTTTACTTTACTTTAAAGAATATAAAATATTTTATAATATGTATTTCATCAACCGTGTCCATTTAAATAAACAATTTTATAGAATATAAAATATTTTAATAATATGTATTTCATCAAAACTTTGGTAAGTTTTCTTTATTTAGTAAAGTTCAACTTAGTGAGTCTCCTTTTTTATACATCATTTTCAAAATTATAAATTAATTTAAAAGTTTATACACAAATTTATTTCATACTTAATTTTATTATTAGTTTTTATCAAGGAACTATAATAATGAATTTATTCTTGATTTGACATTAATATCCTTTGTATTTTAAATTTTATTATTAGTTTTTATCAAGGAACTATAATAATGAATTTATTATTGATTTGACATTAATATCCTTTGTATTTAAAATTTGTGTGTGAAGTATAATGTTTAACTTAAGAAAAATAAGTATATATATTTTTTATATAATAAAAATATTTGTTTTTCTTATTTCTAGTTGGTTAATATATTTTAAATTTTATTGTTTCCTTTACGTATTTCAATATTTGAAATCAATTATATAATCAATAAACTTGGCTATAAATACCTAATATATTTTATATCAAAAATTAAGAAAAAAATGTAAAAATGTTATGTGTTCTCTTATTATTACTATCCATTTATTTTATTAGTATTGCATTTATGTTTTTAGATTTTAAAGATTTCTCTTATCATTAATACAAAGTGTAATCCTACTAGATTAATACAAAATGATATACATATGTGTAATTTCTTTTTAATAGTAATTTTGAATTTATTTTTAAATGAAAATAAATTAGTAAATATATAGTTAAAGATAAAAAAAAATGATATAGACAACTTAAAGAGAGAGAAACCAAGACCAAAAGTGTCAAAAACCTAATGGTTAAGCACATGTGTTTCCTCCTAAAGGTTAAGTCTGAGTGAGCCTAATAGTTAAGAACATGTGTTTCCTCCTAAAAGGTTAAGTCTGAGTGAACCTAATAGTTAAGAACATGTGTTTCCTCTTAAAAGGTCATATGTTCAAAACCAAATATCTCTGTAAACCTTACCAATAGATTTATAATTGATAATTTAATTTAAAATTTTATACAAAATTATATAGATACAACATAATCCAATTAGGTTATAAAGTAGTTAAGTTTTTTTAGATTTATATTAAAAATTAAAACATATAAATAATTTTTTTCTAGATTTATATTAAAAATTAAAACATATAAATAAAATATAAATAATATGAATCTTTAATAATTAAAATGTTTAAATATTGAATTTAGTTTAGAGATGAATGCTCATTTCTAACTCAAAAAGTTTATGGAAGTGAAAATAGGTGCATGAATATAAAAGGTGTTTAATGTATTTTTATTTTTTTTTTAAATAAAAAGGGTGGATCCTATTATATTAACATAAAGATCATACAGTAACTGTTGATGATGCCAATTGTCCCGCCTAAGCAGGAAACTGGGACAGCTGGATATCCTGAGCCAAGTGTTACTCCGTTATCAAAATAAACATGGAATTGCCCTGCCCAAAGGAAACCAGGGCGATCATACTAATAAGTTTAAAAAGGTATGCCATAGCTAGATGTAAAGAAACTGAGCAAGCTAACTGAACTAGAGCTATATATGGAGCAACAGAGGTACCCCTAATCGAAAGCTTCATTGAACCATTTTACCTGTGCGCTTCCTCTCGCTCCTCTGATGTCGCCAGCCTGCTAGAAGTGAGTACGTCTGCGCACACGTCGGACATTGTCGTTGTGGAAGATTCCTGGAGTGGGCCGTAAAGAGCATGTCCAGCCTTTGGTCGATCCTAGCGAGGCGAAAAACTTGGTCATCCATTAGACTCCTGAGCTCAAAGATGAGTGGAAGGTGCCATAATTCAGAGAAGGATGGTTGCTCCAGCCCACCGCTGACATCGGATGCTTGTTGCCTGGAGTCCATCACTGTGTTGGTCAGAAGCTCCGGTGGCGTCACCGTCCTTGTGGTGCCTTCGAGAGGGGTCTCCTCTTCCACGAAACAGGTGGGGAAGAAGTCCTCCAGGCTGTTGGCATTGAAGTTCTGCGGGGTGTCCTCGAGCGGAGGCTTGTTTTCCTTTTCGAATTCAAATGAGGGGTGGCTCTGCATGGCTTCCTCCAAAGTGATTTCCTCTACGTACACCATGGGAGGCGTTCGTGGTCTTCTTCTGCGTCGGGTGGATGCCATGGCAAGTGCCCGTTCAAACTTCCTTTGTCGTTGGCGCCGAGACTCGGCCATGTACCATGCGGCCCCTCTGTGTGATTTCCCTCTCATCCTCGGCATGGTGGATACCCTTGAAGGGACCAGGGTTCCTGTCGGACTGGCTTCTCTTCTCCAGAGCTTCAACGGGGCCCTGAGTCTCTGCTCTGAAGGAGTATGCTGTGGGTGGGCTGGTGGAGTGAACATTGCGAGGAGCCAATGCTTCTTTGCGCAATTCATTCCTATGATAATGCTCAAGGCTACTGTGACCGCCAAAGCCATTAAGGCTTGGTGTTGCTTGCTCTGGAGACTGGTACATTTCCCTCGCGCGAGAAGGCTCTTCATGTGGAGGTGGCTGCTGCGAACCATGGCGAATTAATGGCAGAAGGGCGCTCGCCGATTGATGCATTAATAGTGCGTCCCAGCGGCAGCCCGCGTGTCCTCTGATGGCCTCGTGGCACCCCATCCAGGGGGTGTTTAATGCATTTTTAAAGTAAATAATAATAAAGAATAAAAATAAGATTGTGTGCTTTGTAAATAATAATAAAGAAACAAAGGAAAATTGTGAATCACTTAAATTTGAGAAAGAAAAATAATGAAAAACATTCTTAGAATACTTTAAAATCAAAATAACTTTAAAGCATGTAATCAAAGAAATTTTAGTGACATTATTTGTATTTATTTTTAATAGTGATTATTGAAGTCTACATTATTTGACTAATATCCTAAATACAACCTCAACATAAGATCTTTTAAAGTCTGATATATCCAAATTCTAAAAGAATGAAGTGATATTACTACATAGAGGGGGGTTTTGAGTCAATATTTGAGACAATAAATGACCATATAAACACAATAATTTTATATGTGAGAAGATGGATATGAAGTTCCACATGTTTCATGCTTCATCTTAGTATGAGAAATAATGTTTTTAGCTACTTGTATTGCACTTTGATTATCATAATATAATATATTTCATGCCTCAAATATGAATCCAATATCACGCATTAGGTTACAAATCCACAACACTAGTATATTGAACCTAGGTAGTCAAAAGAGAGACCAAGAGAGACCACCTTTTGGTTTTTACAAGACCAAAATATGGGTCCAAATCCACGATGAAACATATAGCTTCCACCCATGTTCCTTTTTACTTATGACAATCTTGTTCTAGAACTATGTTGAGTACAAAACACACCCTGAAATTCTAAAATTGTGGGTACCACTTTTTTATTTTTTACTAGAAAATTTCATGCATTTTTTGTTTTTTTTCTTATACTTTGATTTGAATGATTTCTTGTGGTGTAGAAGGATTATTTAGCCTCGGGAAAAAAAAATTCCAAGTTTCGGAAAACCCACTTTTTGTTCCAATCATTTTAATGAAAGTGAAAATTGTGATAGGAAAAAAATATTATCTTTCTTGAGAACTAATAAAGGGTAAGATTTCTAGCAACATTGAATAACATGAATTAGAGTCTATCAATAGCAAGAAACAAAGTTTGTCGGAATAACATGAAAATTCTGATCAACAGAGGACATTTCACGTGTGGGGAAAATCCACTAGTAATCATTGCATGGGTTTTGCAGTTGTCCTGACAAATCGAGAATGATATTAAATAAGTCATTCAAAAAATAATTGATATATGAGCTCTACATTTCTGGTCTGTGAAATTCCATTATTGTTTTTTCCATTTGAGCACTATAATTCGAGTATACAAGATAGTCCTCAAAGTATTAATAATCATAGGCCTCAGTTGCATGTGGATTAGGAGCATCTGAGCATCAAGGGGGAATTGGGGACGACTCATTATTGCAATTTTCCATTGTTTTTGTCTGCTAAAAAATGGTAAGTGCCTAAAACATGAAACTATTCAATTATATGTTTGGAAAAAAAATAAAAACAAAGCATAATAACCAGAGCATAAACAAGAAAGATCAAACATGCATTAAACCAAGCACAACAATCCCATATCTGACACAATGATTTATGTGGAATCCCAATACGGGAAAAAACCACGAGAAATGATTATCTATATTCTTATTATTCAAGGGAGAATTACAATAGCCAACCCAGGAATACAACCATCCTCTCCTCTCATACACACAACACCTCCGTATTGTGTCTTTCTCTCACACACTCACTACACATTACACTCACATTGTACACACACCTCTATGGGTATGCTTGCATATATAACATCTATCACTCAGTTGCACAAACTGATCAAGAATAGATCGCATAGTTACATGAGCAGTTCATAAATAGATTGCATGCATGC
The DNA here is from genome assembly GCA_000966675.3 of Picea glauca. Lineage (NCBI taxonomy): Eukaryota > Viridiplantae > Streptophyta > Pinopsida > Pinales > Pinaceae > Picea > Picea glauca. The sequence continues at coordinate 332,744 of JZKD02S1649179.1, read as the reverse complement.
ACATTAACATAGTTGCATGCATGTGCATGTAACCACATGAAGAAATTCTTTGGCATGTTTCCAAAAATCTCCACCTTGACAACAATTTACCTAATATATCATGCCCTTAATTAATTCATCCATCACCTTTCCCGCAAGAGAAGACAAACACCATTAGAGCTCCACAACTTCTCTAACAATACTATTATGTGAACATGCATGCATGATTCACTCCAATATGGACCATTCTATCTCCATCAGTATTCTGGACAATTTCAAATAATGATTCTGAACGAATGGAGTATAATTTTGAGAAACGATCGGAAGTTTTTGTGCCTAACACATCATAGATCAATATAATCTATCATTTTCCCTACAATTTTCATATATTGGGAGAATCGAATCCATCTCCGAGCCCTAATTTTTGGATCCCATATTTTCCTTTTTTGACACATGTTTGTAAAATGCAGATATGGGGCAAATGGAAACAAATCTCAGGGAACTGAGAGAGGTTTTTGCTCAAAACAAATAGATTCACAAAAGCCTCTTTCAGTTTATACACATATGTCATGATTCGAGAGATACAAAACCATAACCACAACCCCATTTTTCAACAATTTAGCCCATTTTCTATGGCAGAAAGTTTTTGAAATTGATGGTAATTGTTGTTGTCTTTTGGGAGGAAATTCGACCTCCTAGGGAGCATTTCGACCTCAATACATACATGATATACCTGTTCATTTATAAAGGGATTTATTTTGTAATTCGAATAATTTTTCAGTTATTCAAAACGGGGTAGAAGACCTATATTATTATATCTTCTTGAAGAAGAACGGAGGGGGGGCGAAGCAAACACGGGAGTAGTACTCCTAGGAATGTAATATTTTTCTTTCCTGTTTAAATAAAAGAGTGCAGAGCCATTTTTAATCTACAACAGAGATTATTGAAATTTTGTTTGCAAAGAACATCTTATTTCTTCATTTTCGCATCATTTCACTTGGCTTTATTTCCATTTTCTTCCCGATTTGTGACTGTGTTTGTAATGGAATTCATCTGTTTGTTAGATGCTTTATTGCAGGACATGTTATAAGTTGTTTCTTGTAGATATCTAAAGTTTCATAATTCATCCTTAGATAGATGCTCTGTCCCAACCATCTCTTTCCACTGATTTATGTTTGGAATTCACTCATTGTTAAGTGCTCCTTGCATTTTGATATGTTTTCTCTCTATTCTGTTGCCATACTTTTATAAATCCTTCTCTTTGTAACCAGCTTCTACCTCGCCTCTGTTCCATGGATTTCCATTGTCGAAACACTCTTATTATTTTCTTGATCATTTGACTCCATTCCCAATGGACTACCTCCTAGTCCAACCCACCAACCCTAAAAACCCAAAACCTTATGTTACCCACAGATATGCACATTGTTAAGCTTATTGAATATCCTATTGTGACATATTTTCGAGAGACCCCTCTCGGGTTGGAAGGGGCAGTTTCAAATCAAAAGTGGTTCGAGGTTATCTTAGAATTTTCTTGCATGCAACCCAAGTCAAGTCCGAGTGATAATTATTATTTCATTTAAAATGTGCTAAATCTTGTCTCTATTATAGCCTAGAGTCAACTCTTGCGACAGCATGTTTTCGGTGCCATTGCCGGGGATGGAGGAACAAAGCTATCTTCCCTGGGATATGAAAAAAAGTTTATATCTATTCCTTGATGGTGAACAAGGAATAGGCATTCAATTGGTTGTGATACTTCACCCGACGACTCCTTGGTTCGAAGACTCTACATGATTCACTGGCGATTCCACTGGTCTCAAAATGTCGAATTCATTCACCTCTCGGATTGCTACAAGGTTTGCTCTTCTGGACTTTACAAATGTTTATGGTTTTCCAAACATTGTTCCGAACTTTAAAATTTGGGAAGATGTCCTTCCTAAATTTGGAGGATATGTGGACGACAATCTTGCTCAACACTTGATTGAATTCCACAAGCTCATGGATGAATTAAATGTACATCATGAAGATGTCCTCTTGAAGTTGTTTATGTTTTTGTTGGAAAGAGAGACTAGACTCTAGTATAAATCTTTACCCCATTCCCGTATTCCTTCATTGAAATATTTTCACAGACTTTTTCATCAACATTGTAAGAGGATATATTCAGCTGAAATCCTTTTTGAAGATTTATGTAATATAGAATTCATAAGACAAAAAGATCAAACAAATCCTTTTGAAGAGGAGGAAGTAATATCGAAAATTTCTCAAGTTGATGAAGATGATAAGTATGAAGAAGAGTTGATTGATAAGGAAGAAGGATATGATATCTCTTGTGATCATATTCGAGAAGAAGATATTCAACATCAGGGTCAACCTGCAGAAGAGAAAGAAACTAATTGTTGTTTTATCCAGAAAATATAGAGACCACCTTCTCCTTTGACTGAAGAAGAAATAGCTCTTCTCTTGCATAGTCATGTTACAACCCCTGCTTACACAGATTTTCAGTGTATACACAATCTCGGATATGAGAGTCAGACTTCTTCCATTTTTGAAAATGTAAATCTGATTTTAAATAATGACAGTCATGTGTTTGTTGAAACCTTACAAGAAGTTAATGAACCTATTTATGATGATGATTTCTAGCCAGGAAATCATATTTTAAGCCCTGTTTTGTTTCATGAAGAGGATAGGGTTGTCACATTTAATAGTCTTGAAAGAAGTTTGTTGTTCAAGGATGTTTTAGACTGTGATTTGGAGGAGTATAAATCTAAGATAGAAAGCATGCCATAGAAAGGATCAGAGTTGCTCACGGTTGATGTCCTGAGAATTTGTCTGACTGATGACCCTGGTTGGAATAGGGAAAGACCTAGGGCTCATTACTACAACAACAAACCAACAAAACCCTAACTACTGGCCCTTTCGGCAACACCTGCAAAGAAGATGAAGTCTCACCCGAGGTAGAGGTAGGGGTGGTTGTGAGACTCAGGTGTATACAACCTTAGTTGGGACACAGATTTGTGATTATAACACTTAGCAATCACCTAGCATAGATTATTCATCAATATTCAACCCTTATGATACTTCACAGATAGCACAGAGCATCACAGTATGTACTTAGATCTAAGATGATTCAGCACTTGGCCACAACAAGATGGATTAGATTCGGCAGATCAATCACTAAGCATCTTACATACTAGATATAACATTCATTCATATCTCAGAAGCACAAAGAATAAATAGATCTATCTAAACACATCAAAGCACTTAGCAAAGGAAGAGAGAAACACATAAGGTCGAGGAACAGAGCACAACACAAAGATTTAACGTGGTTCACCCCCACCCTGGGCTATGTCCACAAAGTCTTCTTCTTTATTAGCTTCAGTTAATTAGGTTACAGCACAGAGTCACAAAAAACCATTCTACACACAGGACAGAATATCTATGCAGCTTGCTAGGTCCTTCTTCCTCGCGTTGTAGCACAAATCCTTCTATAATCTCTATAATAACTTGCACTTAGCTCTGTAACCCTTCTACAGTCATGCATAGAGCACTACTAGCACTTAGATTACATCACATGGATGGGCTACCATCCCCTTACTTACTTCGCCTAGACATCTATTTATACATTACAAAAGTGGGCCTAAGCATGGGTAAACCCATGGGCGGACATCCCTTTCCCATTACATTATCCCCAAAAACCCAAAAATGGACCCAAAAAGGGGTCTAGCTTCCACGATTTCCACTTCACGTTGCGCTCCATCTTTGGTAAGTTGTCGAAGTCCCAAAAATGGTCAAATATGACCAAGTGTTACTCAAAACTTGGTCAAGGGCCAACAGGCCCCCAACAACACTCACCTGTGACTCGTCCTGAGTCACTCAGGTATGGGTAACTTTGTCTCAAAGGTCTCAAGATTGAATCGAGCTACTTTGACTTGTCTCTATGCTACTGCTTCTTTCTCAACGAATTCCTGAACAATCGCTTCACTGATAGGTCCTTCCAGTTGTTGCTCAACTATAACAACTATTTGTTCTAGTAGTGTTCCTTGGCCTTCAATTTCTTCAAACAATAGGTACGCCGCCTCTTGGCTTGGTTTGAGTTTCTGGGTGACTTCCATCACTCTGTTCCATGTGGTAAGAACGAGTTGTTGGGCAGTTCCCTGTTCCTAGAATCTCTTCATCCTCTCAATGAGTGATAGGAGCTTGAGCTGTGCCTATACTATCTCTGCGTGCTGCTTTGCTTCCTAGAGTTGGGACTCCAGTTTCTTCAACTCTGGGTCTTCAGATAGTTGTTCATATATCTGCATGCTTCTACTACTTAGTTGTTTACATTCTACAGCAAGTGTTTTAATCCTCTCGACTGCATTCTAAGCATTCAATTCTCATTGGCCGCACACTTCTTGTGGAGTCTATGGTATGGTCTGAAGCTCTAATTCCATGACCCTTTGTTGAAGTTGCTAAATAACTTCAGCCAGCTTCGTCACTTGGCACTCTATGGGCTCTTCGGACTTCTGCTCTAAGCCGGTCATAGAGAGAAATTCTTTGTTGACTGCTTCTTCAATTCCTATCTTCTCTGTGAGCAACTGCTCTTTCTATTTTTGGATCTTCGCTCTGTCTTCTTCAAATTTTGCTTGGAGAGCATTCTTCTCATGTTGCACGGCTTGGCGTTGTTCAATAATTTCCTCCTGTGATTTCTTTAGGGCTTGGGTGGCCTGTGCTTTTTCTTCCTGAGCATGTTAAAGGCGTACTTCGACTATATCAGCAATCTTGCAAAGTTGAATTGATTTATCTCCCACTTCTATTGTTCCTTCTGGCAAAGGTGCATTAGAGATTTATCGACTAGACTGGAGTGCTTGTTGTACTCCTTGGAGTGCGATCTCAATTTGGCTATAAATTTTTTCCTGCTTCTTTATGATTTCCTTTGAAGCATCATTGACCGTTACAACAATGAAATCAAAGTCATCCAACATGAGGGAAGTTCGCATCTTGGTTATAGGGGTTCTGTGTTTCTTTCCGGAGGAAGATTTTAGAGGTGAGACCTTCCTTTTCTTCGATGAGTCTTCTTCATCCTTAGGTGGTGGTACTTCGACTTTCTATTGTTCAGTTTATGTACCTTCTTCGTCGTCACCTTCTTCATATGGTGTAATGGAAGTCATCCTTACAGATAGGTTGTCAACATCCTGGACTTCTTCAGTCTTCTTCGTTGTCTTTGCTTTATTTGTCTTACTAGGCCCAAGTGTATCCTGTGCAGTTCTGGGGCTGTCGATGTCAGACATTTCTACTAGGTCTGCTGAAACAAGAAGGTTTGCCGACCATTCCTTGGTGATCTCTTCCAGGTCTTCTTCTGTCAACTTATAATAGGACTAAAGCTATTCCTGGTGCTCATCAGCACATGGGATTAGGTATAAAAAGTGGTGTTCCACGCTGAACTTTATCAGAGGTCAAAATCTCTGTAAAGTGTTCGGGGTTATGCGAGGTTCACTCCTTATGGATTCTTTCAATTGGTTATAGTATGCGTGGAAAACAACATTTAATTGCCATTGCGTTCTCATGTCATTTGAGTACCATAATGTACTGAACTTCGCGGCTAGTGGCTCAAAGGGGTCAAGGTCCGGGAAGGTTGCACCTTCGGGTAGCTCCCATGCAACAAAAACGATTAGTATCAGGAGCCAGCTAAAATTGAATTGATGCCCCTAATCCTAGGCTTCTCTATAGTCAATCTCCAGTTGATTCACTGAGTACTTCACCCAGTTCATTTGTAGTCCCTCTGCGCACTTTCCTGTGAGGTCAAATACAAAGCCAGATACTTGTGTTGGTCGATTCTTGCGTACCAACTTCCCTGCAATCAGTTTGCATGTGAGGCGCACTGCACCACTTTCAATAGAAGCTACCTTGTAGCCTCTCGCACCTTTCTCAACATCGCCATAGGATTCTTTGATCTTCTGCACTAGAGCGCGATCTGTAGTCTTTCCAGGACAGTACTCATGAGGATCAGGGCCCTGCATGCTAAGCCCAGTGATCCTATTGATCAGTGCCAAATCAACGGTTATGTGATGATCTAACCACAGGTATCCTTCGTGGTAACTTTCTAGCAACAATTTTACACAAGAATTCACCTCCCGATGTCCGCCGAAGTGCAGTATTTTCATAACGTTGAGAAAAGTAGACTACGCGAGGTTCATCATCCACTAATGAGGGATGAACTTTGAATTCTTTCCCTTAGTTCTCATCAAGTACTTATACAGGGCAAGCACGTTGTAAACTTTATAGTCCCCCAGGTTGAAGTCGCAAAACTTCAATGTTGTAACCTTGTCTTGATCTGCGTGGTAGGTGCATACTCCTTTCAGTAGATACATAGTGACTAGGGTGTATTCAAAGTCTCTAGGGACATTGTCCCTATTAATCTCACCACTCAGAGGGGGTATGTAAGATGGTAGGATGGATGGCACTAAATTCGCATTGCCTCTGTCCTCTTTATGCTTAGTTCTTCTTAAAGCGTCGGCTCGAGATGTTCCTGCTCGAGCAGTCGACGGGAGGCTTGCACTCCTCCCGTCGATGATGCTTGGACTCCGATGGACATTCTTATTTCCGACATGTCTCTCTCAGTCATTAAATCGAGAAGGACCCCTATGACATATTCCTCAAGTGCGGTGAAATCGTCGGACATATGCACTCAGGAAAGATAATTGAGGTCACGATGATCTCAAAATACTGCACTAGGATGAACAATTTTCTTGCAATGATCACTGTATACAATCACTAGTTCTGCGGGCTTCGATTTTTCAGTTGGAAAAAGTGTTCTTCTGGCACGACGCAACGAGCTAAATAGAAAATTCATCAATGGTCTTCTTGCAACGGGTATGACGCTTCCATGAACATTGATCCATCCATTATAGCGTGGTCCAATGGTATGGTGGTGATCCTTTAATTCTTTTATCTCCGTTCAGGGCGGAAGTCAAATGGTTATATTGGTCCATCGGCTATATTGCTTCTCCACGACGAAGTGTCGTATGTCATTGTTATGATATCCCAGTGAAACTCAATTCCTATGACTTTTCCTTTTGCGAAGTTTCCTCTAGAGTCTTCTGTAACTTTTCGATCTTGTCTCTCCTCTTACTTAGCTTCCTATCCTTCTTCCCAATGTGCTTCGTCTCGGTCATCCTTTTTCCATTCTGATTCTTATCTTCCCTCGACCTAGTCACTTTGCGATGCTGAGATTCTTTCTTCAGATCCAAGGGTAATACTCGTTCATTATATGGATTAGGTATTTCGGTCTTCTTTGGTTACTCTAATGCTCTTATAGATTCGACATCCAAGTCCCTGGTGTTCAATAGTTTAGATCTATACTCTTGTTCTTCCATCAAGTAAGTGATCCTTCTAGTCATAAATTCCATGAGTTCTTACTTCTTCTGTTCTAGGGCTTCCTTTTCTTCTTTTCTTCGGATCTAGTCTTTTTCAATCCAGATCTTGCCTAACAAAGCTGGAAATGTGGCATGGTCCTCAATAAATTTAATAACTTTGAATTATTCCTCTGTCGAAGCTCCATGGGTACTCGTAGCTATCTAGGTAATCCTGCCACACAGGGTTACCATTTTTCCTTTAAACAACCCTATTTTTCCTAGTGAAGGAACCATAGCAGGCCTTCCTAGGGTTTTCCAAGTACTTTATGTCATAATTTTCATCTGTGTTCCCTCATCCAGAGCACATTCAATGTCGAAGTCTCCTATTCTTACTTCGATTTTTTCCTTTTCTTTGAGGATCTTTGACAAACTGGCATCTTTATGTTCATCTAGGGTTTCTTTCATTTTCAGTAACATAATCTCTGATTATTTCTAGGGTTCTTCTATAATGTTAGTCTCTTGATCTCCTTCAAGGTTTTCTTGCTCCATATTAAGCTTTTCAAGTCTAGCAATAATTCTAGGTAAATCCATTACTTCATGGTCCATAGCCTTGCAACAGAGACAACTAGGGTTTCTCCTAGGCCATTCCTTAGCAAGATGTCATGGTATTCTGCAACTATGACAAAGAGTTAATCCTCTCTTTCTCTTCAATGATCCCCAACTCTTCTTATACTGCATGCTAGGATCATAATGGCTAGCCTGCAAAAATTTCTTTCTAGGATCCTGCATCCATTGGTTAGTCCAAAAATTCTTTCTATGCATACGTATAACATATCTATCATTATACTTATCAGATCTATTCATATCAAACATTCTTTCATCTAACAATGTCCTAGTTTTCAATCTAGGACAAAATCTATCAAGCATACCTAAATACATGCTCTAGAAACAAAAAAATTCACTTATCTTACTTCTACAGGGCACAAAGATTCTAGATCTAAGAACTTTTGACTATTCTTACCTTTATCAGAGCACAGAGCTTACATATCTTACTTTTTTTCTTCAGTATCAACCTCTTTTCTTGCAGATCTGACTTCTTTCCTTCAAATCTGTCCTTCCTTCTTCAACACGGAGCTTTTTAGATCAAGTGGATCACTGCACACTAGGGCATAGATCCACGCACAGAGCTTTCACAATTTCAAGACGAATCTTTGCACAAAGCTTCTTCTGCTCAGTTCCCAACAATCACAGTTTCAGGTCTCGGCAACGGAACCATTTGTTGGCATAGGGGCAGACCCAAGGTTCAATGCTACAATAGCACACCAACAAAACCCTAACTACCGGCCTTTTCGGAAACACCTACAAAGAAGATGAAGTCTCACTCGAGGTAGAGGTAGGGGTGGTTGTGAGACTCAGGTGTCTGCAACCTTAGCTGGGACACAGATCTGTGATTATAACACTTAGCAATCACCTAGCATAGATTATTCATCAATATTCAACCCTTATGATACTTTTCAGATAGCACAAAGCATCGTAGTCTGTACTTAGATCTGAGATAATTCAACACTTAGCCACAACAAGATAGATTACATTCAGCAGATTAAGCACTAATCATATTACATACAAGATCTAACATTCATTCATATCTCAGAAGCAAAAAGAATAAATAGATCTATCTAAACACATCAAAGTACTTAGCAAAGGAAGAGACAAACACATCAGGTCGAGGCACAGAGCACAACACACAGATTTACTGTGATTCACCCCCACCCTAGGGATACATCCACAAAGTATTCTTATTTATTAGCTTCAGTTAATTAGGTTACAGCACAAAGTCACCAAAAACCCTTCTGCGCACAGGACAGAAGATCTATGCAACTTGCTAGATCCTTCTTCCTTGCGTTGTAGCACAAAGCCTTCTATAATATCTATAATAACTTGCACTTAGCTCTGTAACCCTTCTACAGTCATGCACAGAGCACTACTAGCAGTTAGCTTACATCACATGAATGGGCTATCATCCCCTTACTTAATTCACCTAGACATCTATTTATACATTACAAAAGTGGGCCTAAGCATTGGTAAACCCACGGGCCGACATCCCTTTCCCATTACATTATTCCCCAAAACCCAAAAAAGGACCCAAAAGGGGTCTAACTTCCATGATTTCTTCTTCGCATTGCACTCCATCTTTGACAAGTTGTCGAAGTCCCAAAAATGGTCAAATATGACTAAGTGTTCCTCAAAACTTGGTCAAGGACCAACAACCCTCCTGAGTTATCTAATGAACCTAAATATTATGAGTATAGTGATGATTATTACATTATTTCTGTAGAACAACTTGCTGCACATTTTTCATGGAGGGATGATAGTCTTCAGACAAGATTGTGCCATGATTTTGGAGATGCCATTGCAAATAATCTTGAAGGGTGCTCAGATATTCTCTTTGAGAATGATCCTGAGCATTATAAATCATAATTTAGAGTAGTCCTGGATGTTTTAAAACCTCAGGACGATATATTTTTCCAAGATCTTTTTGCTAACCTTTTAGATTTATTTAATGGAGGAACATGCTATGCCATGGATATTTTGTCACAGGAATCGAGGAAAAGTTTGAAAATTCATGATCAACAACATTTTAGATGGAAGTTGTCAGTTTCCTTTTTCAGCCTGCTCAAAGAAAGTGTGAGAAGATTTCAAATAAGTAGACAGTTTTTGGATTGGCTTCACTGGCATTTTTGTATCATTTGATTCAATGGGAATTTTTCAGTAGTTAGAGTAGGTGATGTATATAAATAAGCTTGAATTTGAGCATTAGAGTACAACAGTGGTTTTAAGTATGTTTCCAGTTCAGTTTGGCATCCTATATGGTTTTTATTTAAGACATTATGACTCCATAGCCCAATGAATGCATGAGCCTTTTTTTGTTTCGGAAAGGTGCAAGCAAAGTGAGAGGGTTCAGCGTTTGATAAGGATGATTTCAGTTCGCTCAATGGATGAAGGCACTTGGTATACTATTCTTGGCTCTTTGCAGGAAATCACCACCCCTAGATGGAACCTATGTTGGAACAAATATTAAAATTTTGTCTTTCGGTAGCTTAGGAGGAAACATTTATAGTGTTTAGCTACCGAAAGTGTAGACTTTCGGTAGCTTAAATCTCAAGTTTCATATGCCCTTACCTGCCGAAAGTGTATATTTGTTTTTACCCAGAAATCAAGTCACGAGGAGGCACGAAAAGAATGCAATAAACGACAATAAAATTTCTATAATAAGGTTTTACATAAATGCCACGTGACCATTTCAGGTTTTTGGCAGTCGGGGGTTTGACTGACATAGAGATTTTGACCATTGCTTCGTTTCCCCGAAACCCGAAACCTGAATTTGGGGTTTCAGGACATTCAGTGGCTTATGGCACTCTGAAATCGCACTCTTAGCTGTTGAAATATAAGACTTTCAGTGGCTAAGATACCCCTTTTTTTGGCCTATTAGCCACTGAAATCACAGGTTTTTTACAGTGAAAAAAACTGCCTTGGGAAAAAACCATTTTTATCAGCCTTGGAGAGGCCATTTTCTGAGTTTGAATAGTTGATCAACATATAAATATCCTAATATTTCCATTTGTGTCTTCATAATTTAATTTGGATCTTGGGAAGGCAGTCAAAAGTCCCTCGCAAGATGAGGTTCGTTTTCAAAAATATGGCATTTTTTAGTGTGCTGAGTCATCATTTTCAAATAATGATTCTAAACAAATGGAGTATAATTTTGAGAAATGGTAGGAGGTTTTTGTGCCTAACACATTAGATATCAATAGCATCTCTCAGTTTTCCTACAATTGTCACATGTTGGGAGAATCAAATCCATCTCCGAGCCCTAATTTTCGGATCTCATATTTTCGTATTTTGACACATGTTTGTAAAATGCAGATTTGGGGCAAATGGAAACGTATCTCAAGGAATTGAGAGAGGTTTTTTCTCAGAACAAATAGATTCACAAAATCCTCTTTCAGTTTATACACATCTTTCATGATTCGACAGATACAAAATCATAGCCACAGCCACAACCCCAGTTTTCAACAGTTTGGCCCATTTTCTATGGCAAAAAGTTTCTAAAATTGATGGCAACTGTTGTTATCTTTTGGGAGTAAATTCGACCTCCTAGGGAGTATTTCGACCTCAATACCTACATGAGATACCTGTTCATTTCTAGAGGGATTTATTTTGTAATTCAAATCGTTTTTCAGTTATTAAAAAGGGGGTAGAAGACCTATATTATTGTATCCTCTTGAAGAAGAATGGAGGGGGGGCCAAGCAAACATGGGAGTAGTACTCCTGGGACTGTAATATTTTTCTTTCTTGTTTAAATAAAAGAGTGTTGATTCATTTTTAATCTACAGAAGAGATTCTTGTGATTTTGTTTGCAGAGAATGTCTTATTGTTTCATTTTCACATCATTTCACTTGGTTTTATTTCCATTTTCTTCCCGATTTGTGACTGTGTTTGTAATGGAATTCATCTATTTGTTAGATGCTCCATTGCAGGACATGTTATAGGTTGTTTCTTGTAGATATTTGAAGGTTCAAAATTCATCCTTGGATAGATGTTCTGTCCCAACCATCTCTTTTCACTGATTTATGCTTGGAATTCACTCATTGCTAAGTGCTCCTCACATTTTGATATGTTTTCTCTCTATTATGCTGCCATACTTTTATAAATCCTTCTCTTTGTAACCATCTTCTACCTCGCCTCTGTTCCATGGATTTCCATTGCCAAAAACTCTTATTATTATCTTGATCATTTGACTCCATTGCCAATGGACTACCTCCTGGTCCAACCCACCAACCCTAAAAACCCAAAACTTTATGTTACCCACATATTTTCACACTAATAAGCTTATTGAATATCCTATTGTGACATATTTTTGAGAGATCCCTCTTATTGAATATCCTATTGTGACATATTACAGCCTAGACTCAACTCTTATGACAACAAAACCAATGAGATCTATGTCTTGCTCCAGATCTCAATCCACCTCAAATATCTATTACAGTTTGAAGAAGCTCATACAAATGGCATTGTCCTCCCTCTGGCTTCATCAAATTAAATTTTGATGGAGCTTCCAAAGGGAATCTTAGTCCTACGAGCTTTGGAGTAGCTTTTTGTGATGCTGGAGGACACCTCTCTCTCTCACATCCTCGTGAGTAATATTGGGCATGATTCCAACAATGCTCATGAATTATGGGCTCTTACGAGTGGAATCCAAGCATTTATCCAGCTTGGATTCCATCAATTAATTGTGGAAGGGGACTCTCAAATTATTGTTGGCATGCTAGCTAAAATCCTAAATGGCTCCGAGCTGGCCACAATTTTTCCCAGATGGAGGCTCCTCAGCGGCTTGGAATCTATGAAGAATCTTCTTTCTCCTCACATGGTCCTCATTGTTATTGATCAAAAAGAGGGTGATCTAAGTTGCATCTCTACTAAATTCTCGGTGCACCCCCTTGTTTCAAGAATGATCTAAGTTGCATCTGAATTTTCTTCAAAGAATGGCAGTGCCGAGAGAACAGATCAATTACAAACAAAATTAACAGATCGGTATGTGGTGCGTAAGTTGGAATTAAATGGAGATGAAGACCAGACGACAGAGTTGGGGTTGGGGTTGAGCCAGCAGAGGATACGCAGTTTAAAGTACTGGAAACCAGTGCTGGAGACAATAAAGGAGTCCCCGCGTGTTCGCAAACCCTAAAATCGTGGAAGGTCCCTCAGACCACTGAATTGGCTTAAAGTTGTTTTGGGGATTGATGTACAAATTTCAAGTCTATTTAACATTAACATTTGATATTTACGAAATTTTCATCCAGTTACTATGCATATTAAAAATTATGGACACAAGATTCTAAGCATTGCATTCACATGTACAGAAGTTTCTTGGCATGGAATTGGTAAATAATTAAATATCCACAAAATAAAAGTTAATATTTTATTTTCTATTTTACCTCCCCATCTAATATTTAACGAACAAGAAAATAACTATGAAACTCTTACCGTAATAGTGCTTATCCAATGGAGGAAAAGGTAAAAGGTTTCCATGAAGCGTGAGAAAAAAGCCCTTATGGTTCTCAATGAAAAAGGCAACTTTATTTTTAAATAATTTATATCATATGTTTTAAAATATTGTATATATTTTAATTCAGATTTATGTAAATTAAATTTTAGTTACAAAAATTGAATTGAATATCAATCAAAGTTTAAAATATTTTGTATTATTTGTTTATTCAGACTTTAAAAATCGATCAAGAATTATTATTGTGTTTATATGGTTATAAAGATTGAAAATAAACTTCTTTATTTATTTAACAAGAGAATATGCTATCAAGAGATTAATAGTATGAAATGTGTGGCATTTTAAAAGAAACTATTTTTTATTTTCTTAATATTATATTGATTATATATTTTGTTTTCTCATGATGTTTTAGGTTTTATTTAAGTATTTAGGGGTTTAATCTATGACTCATATCCATGAGTATTAGTGGCAAGTGACAAATAATTCTTATGATTTCAAGAGTCCACTTAGCACCCATTGTATCGAGTAGTCGCATCAAACCAATAATTCTCATGATTTGAATAGTCCACTTAGCACTCATTGCATCAGGTGATGCTCACAAGGGTGAAGAAGTGGGATTGAAACCAATGAAATGAATCACATAGTATCAATCATCACCTCAAGAGCTTCACGTGGTAATGAGTGCTTCTTTGGTGGTCACCCATCCCAAGACTCCATCTATTTATTTCCAAGAGCTAGGGGTCTTAATTTATTTCCACCATGGCCTTCAT
>JZKD02S1649179.1:286924-299004 GCA_000966675.3 Picea glauca | reverse complement strand
AGCCATCCTAAGCCTGATAGGAGAGTAAATCAGTCTAGGTTTTCCCATTATTTCCCAAGTCTACTTCATCATAACATTTACTTCTGGTCCCAAGTCAAGGACAACATAGTCCACATCGTAATCTCCAATCTGAGCACTAAGGTGTAATTCCTTGCTTGTTCTCCTTTTCCTTGATACTTGATTCACAGCTCTACTCGGCATAGGGTCTATTCTCCCAATTTCATACTGCCTCACCAAGTGTTGTAATTCTTGTACAGCCTTTTCATCTTTAATCAAATTGATACATGTATATAAAAAGTCTATGAGCTTGCTTACCCCTTTTCCTTGTCTAGCTATAGAGGATTGATCAAATGCTGGTGGCATCTCGCATTCCCTTACTTCTGGTTGTGCGTTAGATGAAGAGTCTTGTTCTCCTACAAATCATTTCCTTGCTTCTTTAAAAGTATGCCTCTCCCTCCTTGGATCAAACAACTATGTCTTCTCTGCAGCTCCTTTGATTCCTGATCCTTCTGTAGTTTTTCCTGGAGTCACTCTATCTTCTCCTGTAGCAGCGCCTCCTCTAGTAATAAAAATGACTCTGGGGTCTTCACCACGAGGTTCTGTTGATATTAATTGTACTTGTTGGTTTCCTCCTCACCTCTCTTGGAGTTTGGCCAACAATACTGAACAATCTTTGATGACATGATCAAACGAGTTACAATAGTTGCAAGTGGTACAAGGGTTCTGACAATCCCTTTCCAAATGTCATGGTTGTGCGCAGTTATAACAGATAATCTGACCTCTACCTCGGCCCATACCTCCTAATCATCCTCTTCCTCTTAATCCACCACGAATATTGAAGTTTCATCTTCCTGGGGAGTTGAACTGCGCATTGTTTCGTTCTTGTTGTGTTTCTCCTTGAATTATATATGTATCCCTTGATCTTTCATGCATGAGATCATAAGCCCTACAATCCTTCAAAGCATGTCCCACATATTTGCAGAATGTGCAGTAAAGATTGGTAGGTGTCTGGACATATTTTTGCATATAATAACATTCACCAGGGTGATGTCTAGTTATACATACCTTGCACCAAGGTACAGTAGCCTGCTTCAAAGGACTAGGTGCTCCAAAGGCCAAGTATTCATGAAATAGGGGACAATGCTCCTTGTCATGGCCCTTTGATTTACATCTAATACACCATATCTCTTCTCTTTTCTCTTTTCCTTTATCTTTCTTCATATCTTCAATTTGTAAAGATAAACTGGTTAACTGATTTAATATCTTACTCATACCTGGATTGGATTCTCCTAGAGGGTCTGCTTCTAATTTCATGGAAATCTCCAGAGCTTTAGCCTGCGAAGCAATTTTCTGTTGCATCAGAGGAACTCTGATATGTGGCAGGAGGGCAGCAATGAACCATTCTCTATTCTGTTCATCTGGAATCTAAAAAGTCAAGTGGCATGTCGGGGTCTTAAACCTTTGATCGAACTCCCAAACAGGTTCAGTGACCTTCTACTTGATTTCTTTCAGCTCTGTAATACATTGTGACTCTGACTTAGGTTTCTTGAATTCTACACTCAACACAGTCTTAATGTCATTCAACAGTTTAGGTTGTGCATTCGTTGTAGAAAACTTCATGTACCACCTCAGTGCGCAATCCCTCAAAGTAGTACTGAACTGAGCTCTCTTAACAGTTTTGTCGGTGATTTGCTTAATGCTCCAAACAAATTTGCATAGGAACCAGTGCTGGTTAGGATCTTCAGATCCATCTCCTTTGAATATGGGTAACCTCATCTCATCTTCCATAGATCTTCCTTGGTTTCTTGACTGAGTATGTACTAAACTTCTTGTAACAATACTCTGATTGCTCTGAATACTCTGATTACTCTGGTTACTTAATGCTTCTAAAACAACAGGAGGAGTGATATGACTTACTTCGACAATAGGTGCAGTTCTTGAAGTTTCTAGTTCTCCTCGGCAAGGTTCTTCAAATCCTACTTCCTTTATTCTTGCGAACTCTGAATACTCTTCGTCTATTAGATTTTCTTCTTCTCCACGATAGAATCCCTCACCTTCGTAGTGTTTCTTAAATAGGTTCGCAAGATGAACCTCTCTAAACGGTCTCCCACTATGTGTGTGTCCAGCCTCTGTGTCACTGTCACTGTCTGAATTCTTGAACATTAGCTTCACTGTATCTTCAGGATATTCTTCTCATGCAATAGCATCTTAATCCTCATCTTTAAAAAGTGTAGGAACTTTCCTCTAGGTCCCTTAAAGAAATACCTCTCTGCTTGACTGAACGATTCAACTTTNGTCAACCCCCATTAATCATGCATATGGGGCTAAATGCATATGGATTTTTAAGAATATTCTAGAAGGTCCAAAACCTTATCAAAATTAAGGGTTGGAGGAAGTCAAAACCCTACCCCTATATGGCTATCAAGTGATGTTAAATATTCAGTTGTTAGGAGGATATTTGGTTCCATTATTTAGAATTGTATTTGTTCCATAGTTGAGAAGAGAACCTAGGATAATTATTTTGAGAGCATAATAGAGGATGATAGATTTTTTAGTAGCCATACAGGCCAGAGTGTCAAAGGAAACTCCATATAGAGTGTCTCTTTCTTTGTACTTTCATTTGAAGAAAAGAGAGCAGAGCAACCTCATCTTCTAGCTGGGTTTTCTCCCATATTGGGTTTCCTTGGTTATATATTGTGTTTATGTATGGGTGGGGTGTGAGTGTTTTATTTATGTTCTCTATTTTTCATATTCTAGATATTTCATACATTTTTAAGAAGAAAACCAGAAATTAAAGAATCTGAGATCTAAAGGAAATTAACCTTCACAGTAAAGATTTCAGTATTTTGTTAGGTCTGGTGTGACAAACTATCCAATGGAATATCCATGATAGTTTACAGATCATATTGGTATTAGAGAAATTTTTCTTGGTTTATTTATGGAAATTCGCAGGGATCCAAGAATCGGTTTAAGAGGAAAGTCGCGAAACCCTAGCCATGGATGACGAGTTTGTCCATAAAAACCCTTGATATCCAATAGAGGATAGATTTGCGAGGATGGAAAAGTAAGTACCTGACATATCTCATAATATGCCCCTCCTCATGGAAGCTCTATCCAAAGCAATATCAGACCATTCAAATAATTTGGAGACTCAAACTCAGAGATATGATTAGAAGGGAAATCAAGGGATAACAAAGCCCATAAAAGGAGTCATTGAAATAACCCAAGAAAGAGAATTCGAGTTCTAGTACCATAAACCCTTCATAGTATTTATTCAATATGGAAGAAAAAGTGGACATAAATCCCCAAGGTGAGATCGATGCATTAAAATTGAACCATTGGTTGCATCAACTAGAAGTTTATTTCAACGTTCACCATATAGATGAAGAACAAAAGATATAATTTTTCAAACTGAAGTTAGATGGCCATTATTTAACTTGGTGGGAAATCCATACAAAAACTCTTAGGCTGGAGGGCGATCCATTAGTAACCAGGTGGGAGGACTTCAAAACCCCCATCAAGTCCCAATTCTACCCTATCAAGTATGTATAGGACCAATGGATCTCGTGGCACTACTTCGGGTAAAATAAAGGGTAGAGTGTGCAGAATAACACCACTAAGTTTAGAAAGATGGCCACCATGCTAGATATCTCTCCCAAGATCACAAATGTACTCCTCAAGTATATGGAGGGTTTACATAGTTGTAATACCCATGCTTCCCCCAGTTTGTAAATAGAACTATAACTGGCCAAGAGACTATAGCGGAATAAATATGTGTGAATGTTTGATTTGATGAACCTTTGTATAAAAGGGTTAATGTATGAATTTTTTTTTATTAATAGAAATTGGAAATGTGTTGCACAACTACTAAAAGGGGGGAATGTTCCAAGATATACCATGGATTCTATGAGAGATATGGTGAGGGGAAATAAAGAATGGTTGAGATGAACCTCACCAGACCATTACCTATTGGGTGTAATTGCTCAACAATCCTCTCACCCAGAAATGAATTACCAGTCAGGCTGGTAGTTGGAAGGCCATCCTCAAGAGTTAATGAGGAGATGGGGCAGGGTACCCATCTATAAGGCTTCCAGTCCTAACTACGAATAGGGATTCATACCCACACAACCTTGATGAGGAAGGAAAGAAAGGAGGTAATTTGGGGGACAAAGACAGATATGCAAGGAATAAAAGTAGAGAAAACCATCTCTAGAGAAGAGAAGTGAGCATGCTTCAACTATGGAGTTGACAAAAAAGATGAGAAGAAATCTTGCTTTGGTTGTAATAATCCTTGGGAATGATCTCACTACAGGCTGATAACCGAGGCTGACGAATGACTGAGAAAGTGCTCGCGCAGACCTCCTTGCTTGGTGTAGAGGAATCCGGTTTCCAAGATCCTATGGGAGGAGGAGAGAAACCTTCGTCCCCGACTGTCATGGAGCAAGGATAAAGAATCTCTCTCAGATCATCATGGTATAGCTTGAGGTGGCCAGTGGTAAATCCATCAGGAGTGGTTGTGCCTATGGTTGGGAGGAAACATATGCCCCTTTCAGCAGTCACTTCACATTTTTCAGTTTTGATCAGTATTTTCATACTCTGTGTAATACATTAGATGTGATGAATGAGTTTATGTGTTTATTGTTAAGTCTTGTAGTGTTTGAACAATTATTAGAAATGATAATTTTCTTATGTAAACTGCTATATTTACTTGGTCTTTGATTTACCTCATTTTAGTTGTTAGAGAGTTATGGGGTGTGAATCTGTAGGAGAGTTGGGGCAGGATTAACTGAAACGTCTAAGTCCTACCAACCCTTTGAGTTTACCTTAGATGGAATGTCAGGTTCAACTCTATGGAAGAATGATGTTTCTGTCTGACTATCCACCCACCTGACCGAGGGCTCATGCCCTTGTCCTTAACCCATTTGTCACTAAAAATATTATTGCTTGGCCCACAATAATTTCCAAAGGACCCATATGACCAAGGACTGGGAACCCCACACTAGCAGAAAGGAGTTAAGTCTCTCTGGCTTCAGAAATTCTGGAGTTCGGAGTTCTGGGTGTGTTGTGACCTTAACCAAATCTTGGCTACGAGTAGATCTCACAACTTGAGGTTCATTGGAGAATCCATATGTCTAGGTTCTAGGAACCCTATGATAGTTCGAAAGGAGCTAGCCCTTTTTTCTTTGGGAATTCGAAACTTATGACACCACAACCCTAAAAAACAATCGAAGGTTGAAGTCATGAATATATGAGGGTCGTAGATCTAGGGATACAATGGAGATCTCTCTCAGCCATTAGATCATACCTAGGAAGTGTAGTGTTAAGTACTTCGACGAAGTTCCACTTACGGAGAATAGGTGTTCTCTAGTGCGGAAACTCCTGAATTTCAAAATCGCGAAGTAAATGTGGACCATTGAGAATAAAGGGATGCATGTCCATAGATCAACGACTATATGGAAGTTCATGTATTCGATACTTTGGATAGGAAGCTAAAAAATAAATGCCAGACTCTCGAATATCGAACCTAAGAAAAAGGGGCGTTCAACGCCGAACATCGAAGGCCCCAACTAATAAAGCCTAGATAACTTTGGGAGGCAATAACTTGCAAACCAGAGCTCAGATTTTAGTGTGGTGGTGATCGTTAAAAGTCTCATGGAGAGTAGTAGCCAATGGAGATCCTCGTATTAGGATTTGAGATAGATAGGAAAACCAAAATTTTGATGTCCCACCCCTTAAAAGAATATCTAGGGGTCGGGTGTGTTACAAATTGGTATCAAAGCATGGAACCAACACTTGGAATGCTTGGGCTCATGCATGAGTCGCATAAAAATATTACTAGAGAAATTTGTGGGGTAACACCCTAACTTAACCCCATTCTATAAGAAACTTGTCTAAACCTCTACTGAAGAGAGGAATGAAACCTTCTACTTTTGATAGATGTTTTGGAAGTCTACACTGTATGTTGCTAATGTTTCCAAATAAATAAGTTGACTTCACTTTGCAATGATATGTGTTGTTCATGAATTGGTAGATTAGTAACTAACAAAAAATGTTTTATCAACACACAAACAGTTAGTGAATAGTAGGAAAACTACAACGTAAGGGATGGTGACACACCATGATTTGGGGGAGAGATCCCATAATAGAGAGGAAAAATTTGATGAAAGGAGGGCGGTGAAAACCCCTCCCGATTTGTATGAAACTATAAGAATCCTTATGGAAGAATTACAGAGTTGTAAGGATGACTATGAAAGCTTGATAAAAGAGAAGGGAAAGGAGACTGAAATTAATGCATTCCTACTGCAAAGTCTATCAGATATACAAAGGAAACTACAACATTGTCAAACTACCATCCATGTGGACAGGAATCACACTAACAAAACTCCAAGTCCATCTGATATACAAAAGCATGGTATTGAAAGTGGCCACTCCAGGAGGAGAACTTCCAGGAAATCCCAACATGGATCCAAGAGACACTCAATGAAAGATTCCTCTGGTGAGGACACTAACAATTCCAAGGAATATTCTAGTGGAAAAACTAGCTCCCATTCCCAAACGATAAGAAAGAAGAGGAAACATTTCAAGAGTTATGACCCTGAAGATTTAAAGAAATCCAAAACACCCACCTTCAATGGAGAGATAAGAAAGGGGAAGAAGTAGAATTTTGGCTACTCATCTTGAGAAGTACTTCAGAGTCCATGACTACTCTGAAAATGTAAAAGTTCAGATAGCCATTTTCAGCCTGAATGGGAAATATTCCATTTGGTGGGAGGACCTTAGGAATGTGAAAGGAATCCATGAGAAGGACTTGTCATGGAAACAATTTGAGAAATACTTCAAGAAGAAGTATCTGTTAGAAAAGTACTTTGATGGGAAGACCAAGTATTTCTATGAACTCAAGCTGGGGCAACTCACCATAGATGAGTATATCAACAAATTTCTCGAGTTGATGAGGTATGTGCCCTACATAAAGGATGAAAAGGTAAATATGTAATGATTTATTAGTGGATTACCTCAATCCAATCGGGATAGAATTAAGTTTGATGAGCCAAAGACTCTAGAATATACTCTTTGAAAAGAAATGTATTTCTATGAGAAATTCAAGAATAAGACAGAACCCCATGAAGACTGGAAGAAGAAAAACAATTCAGGATTCAATAAGAAGGGGCTTAAATCCTAGATATTTAAGAACCATGGGAATAGCTCTAGGATGAGCGTTCCTACCAGAAGTGTGTGTCAACAAAATTTTCCATCCTAGAGGGGAAATAAAACTTTCGGAGAAGTTCCAAGTAAGACTAATAACACAAAGAGATAACCCTTTAAATGTTGGGGTTGAGGAGAGGAACATATTCTAAGGGACTATTTGCATAGGCATTAGAGAAATAAGAGGTTCTACAACATCCAAGAGGCTACCACAATCAATTATGTGGCTAGGAGCATGCCACAAATTTATGCAGCCTTGGATAATAGACAATCTGACCACCAAGCTTCAGTGGTGGAGATGGAAGGTACGATTTCCAACCATCCCATTTCCATTTTAATTGACCTTGGTTTTAATTTGAGTTATGTCTCCCCTCAAACTATTGAGAAATTTAAATTGCAACAAGTTAAACATGTTAAGTCATGGCTGGTACAACTAGCCACTGGAACCAAAAGAAAATTAACAGAGGTCATACGAGCATGCCAATTCGTTATAAGTGGGTTTTCCATCCAAGCAAACCTAAACATACTTCCTTTAGGATATTATGACCTGCTGATTGGCATGGAATAGTTGGCTTCCCACAAAACCAAGTTTGATTGTTACAGTAAAACTTTGAAATGTGAAAATGAAGATGGAAGAAGGGTAACCCTACAAGGGATTCAAAATCTTGTCTCAGTGAGACAAATATCATCCCTCCAAGTGAAGAAGTATTGTAGAAAGGGATGTCCCTTCTATGCAATACAAATACTAAACTCTGTTGAGAATGACAAACCCACACTACAGGACCATTCCAGATTAAGAAAATACAAAGATGTATTCCCAGAAGAGGTATTAGGTGTACCTCCAAGAAGGGATATTGACTTGGTTATTAGTCAAAATTACTCACTTCGATGATTTCTCATTGTCATTATCGCAAGTGTCACACTTTTGTCACAAGTGTCACAAAAATCATACTTTCATCTCATATGTGTCGCATCACGGACGACATCATAAGAACACTTGGGGAATCCTCTAAGACTTGCTAGAATATGAAAATATATCATTTGGTGAAGTCTACAAGATTTTACCTTGAGGAATAATCATCCTAAAAGTATTTTTGGAGATCAACGCTCCCCTACCCACTTGAAAGGAGCACTAGCGCTCATTGTCCTCTTAAGAGGGAGCGCTACAACGCTCTCTAGCCAAATTTGAGGGAGCGTCGATCTGTTGAGAAAATCTTGGGGACAAATCCCCCTTATCTCTAAGAACAACTAAGAAACACCAGAGTCAGTTTGGCTTGAATCCAAGTCAAAGGTTGGATCTAAGGGGAACCCCACAACTTATGGAGTCATATCCCCAACTTATTCTAAGAATATCTAAGGTGGTTGAGCCTCTCAAAGCCTATATAAGGAGGCATTCTCATGGTGAAAAGGGGGAATAATAAATGAAAAGTATTTTCATTCTAATCGTGGATATTTTGAGCAAGGGGTTGGACAAGGAGGATTGGTGAGGCCATTTCATCTGCATCTACAATTTGTAAGCACCTTGTTTTGTTCTCATTAATATATATGCTTGGCATGTTTCCTTCAAGTTTGTGTACTTTTACATGGGCTTGTCTCTTTTTGATGAATCTAGTTTCAAACTAATCTTGGTAGAATAGGATGTATGCTTTGTCTTCGTTGTCTATTGGATTGCAGAACTCATTGAAGAACTTGAATATCAAATTCAACCCGGACTGAGTGAGGAAAAACTTCATAAAAAGGTACTCATAATGTATTCCTCTTTTCCCTTAACTAGTTTAGCTATATTTAAAGGAATGTCAGTGTTCAATGTTAGCATCTTCATGTCTTGGTCATAGGGGTATAAGATCCAAGAGGACATTCACTTGTCCGCAGGGGAATTTTACTACAACAGAAATTGGCAACTCCATTAGGGAATCAAAGCTTTCAGTTTTGGTTTCCTTACTTGGTCTTGTCTTAGTATTTTCCCGTCTTCAGATCCTACTCACTGTGTTTTTCCCTCTTTTTCACATGTGTTGTTAGTCTTGAAGTCAACTTACACAGGATGATGATCAAGCCTTCCTGAGTTTTGTTTTCTGGGTTGATACTTTTTCATTCTCAGAAAAAAGTGCCCCTCTTCCCTAACAGCCAAAGCATTGATTTTAGTATCGGTGTTCCCTTACAGTTCTCTAGGGAGCACTATAGTGCTCTGGTGCTGATATAACTAGAGCACTAATTTTAACTTCTATTGAAAAATTGTGGGATATTTCTGTTGGGTGTGATTTTTGGTTTTCCCTCTTTCTCAAGAATTTTGCTATCAGTGTGTGTCTTCTATAAAACTTGCAACTTTTTTATTTTTAAGAGTTTTTTATTCTTTGTTTGGGTTTTTAAGATTTTTTCCTTGTTTTGAAATCACTCTTCCTCTTTGAGATCTTGAGTTGGTTTTTGATACTTTCTCGTTCATCTGATTGTTTGAAAATTGTTGCAAGGAAGTCCATAGATCTTTGTATTATTTCCTTTGGTCTTTGATTTATATCTTTCCAAGCGATTTCTTATTTGATTTTTGGTTTTCTTTTTGAAAAAATTGAATTTGTTTTTCTTCTTGTTTGATCACTATGAGAGTGTGTTTTTTGTTTATATGATACTTTCTTCCAATTGTCTACAACTGCAAATAGTGAAATCTAGTTGGCATAAGAAGCTTCGAATCAAATCAATTAAAGTTCATATTTAAACAAAGAGATATATTTTCATGATTGGATTTTGGATATTAGAATCATTTTCTTAATAGTTTAGCCTTGAATTGGATTCTTGTTGAGAGGAATTGCATGAAATATCCGCATTTTTGTGTTTGATAGTGAAAGGAAAGATTATTCTCCTTCCCATAAATAGAAGGTCATTGAAAGAAACAATTGTTTATCATTTTTCTTATGATTTTTTTGGGAATCGAGTCATAATATCATCAGTTTCACTCTCATTCACCTCTGAGTAAAGAACAACCACAAAAATCAATGCTAATTAAAATTAATCTACAAACTTTTTCTTTTTAGATTCTTCTACAAACATTAGACTAGTATTAGTGCTTTGGATTAGGCTGTGAGTACAACTCTCCAAATTATTCAAAACAAACATTAGCATCTTGCGATAGGGAGAGAAAATCCAATTTCCGTATAAGCTTATTAGGGATCCCCCTCTCATACAGGGGTTATGCACGAGGTCACGTTCGGGAGATCCACAAAGATTATTCCTCCATGGTTTAACCATTTGTAGTAGTAAGATTGTATATTGGGGGTTCTTATTGAGGTCCAATTGTCTTCATTTGGTCTCGGTGCTTCATGAATTCCGAATCCGGTCGGGGTCCTTTGGAGTTCTACCAATCCACTTTTCCTCGGTTCTCTTGAAGGATTTTAGACTTGTTATCCTGCCCATATGTTTAGACTAGACTGTCGACTATACCTACCCAGGGGATGACTACGAGTTTGTGTATTTAGTAGCCATAATGTTTAGGGTATTTATACAAGGTGACAGTGAAGGGGAGTCTTCACTGTAACTGTAACAGACGGTGGTTAAACTCACTCGGGCTCCTTGGAGGGTAAATCCGTGATTACTATGTGGAAGCTTGCACCAAGGCATAAGTCCGTTAAGTAGGTCTCCATCATAACTATTCCACACACCCATATCCTAGACCCTTCTCAATTTGATCACGCGATTTTGGATTTTATCACCAACTAGTATGGTCATTGAGAGAAAGTTTGTTTGCTTGTTGGTTCTTCTAGATTTTTTTAGCGTGTGCTGTTGTTTTAATAATTTTTCAAGATTAAGCCTATAGATGATAAAGGTATTTTTATATCATGTAGGATGCAATGGTTTCCTCTAGAAGAAGGCTACCAACCCTTACCTCTTAATTCACTAGAAGACATCTACCGTGAAGAGGTAGAAAATTGATCTGACGCTGGGAGTGTTGCTACTCCCTTGTTAGAAAATTTGGAAAGAGCCTTGGTTACAGTTGAGGATCCCACTCCTCATACTACAACTTTGTCACAAGATCCTATTGAACCACTCTTGGTTCTATTAGACTCATTCAGTAATATTATAGAAGAATAAGTCTAAGGTTTTCCATTGAGACCAATTAATGAGACATATATGGGATCCACATAACCACTTTTTAGTGATGACTTTAGGACCCCCATTCATCCTACTAAAATAGTAGATCCACATCAAACACCTTCTCATTCTGTATGCAGGAATCCATCGGGACGTGATATTTATGAGCATTTTGAATATATTCGATAACCTCTTAATCCTCATGATCCTCTTACCGTTGAGGCAGGACCATCCGGTCAAACTATTGATCATCCCATCGAACATGTCATCGATTACGTCAACACAATTCCACCTTAATGTTGGATTTATCACTACCCCTCATACATAGTAAACTTGAACCATTACTCTCACCATAACACCTTTTCACACTACAACTCCTCATGTTCCACAAAATCCACCATAACACCTTTACAACAGAGAATGCAAACCCTTTCCAGACATACACAACCAACTGCAGGACATATCCTGGACTAGGGGGAAACCACCATTTAGTGGAACTATCCCTCCCGAGGGGAAAACCATCCTTTAGCGGGCCTACCCCTCCCAGGGGACAACCACCTTTGCATGTTCCTTCCAAAGGAAAACCTCCCTTTACTGGTCAAACCCCAGTTGTAAATCAACCTATGGTAGGGGGGAAACCTTCTTTTGTTGGAAACGATTCGCAATCCTGGGGAGTAACTTTAGGAGGTGTGTTTAATTAACCCTACCCTGGGGGGAAATCATACCATAACCCACAAGGAGGAGTATCAAATCCTATTCCTTTCGAAATATCTTTTGGACAACCTTATCCAGGTGTCCCA
>JZKD02S1649179.1:272523-285078 GCA_000966675.3 Picea glauca | reverse complement strand
GTTTCTCTAGCACCCACTAGAAGGAAGCAACAACTCCCTAAGTGTTCCAGCACCAACTGGATGGAAGCACCAACTTCCAATCACACAGGCACCAACCTGTATAACAGAGAACAATAGTTCTCCCTTGCACCACCCTACCACCCTGGTTTCTCTAGCTGCAACCAGATGGAAGCTACAACTCCCTGCGTTCAAGCACCCACTTGAACCTCTGAGGACAACAGTCCTCCCTAGCACCTCCCTACCACCCTGAAATATAAATCTTTGCTATTGAAACTTATTACAGTGATATAATGTTCATCAATGGCTTACCAGTCTCATCACTGTTCTGCTACACTTCTCTCCTCTCCTGTATTAGTGTCTCTCTGCCTGCATCTTCTTGTGCTTTCTGATCTTCTTCTCTTCTCTACAAGTGAACCTCAGCCTTCTTTTACTATCTTAGCTATGCATCTATGTTCTTTTCTTCTACTGTGATTTATGCTCTGCGTCTTATTTTGATTTTATGAATTACGCCTCTTCTGTGTATTTCAGCTCCTCCCCACAGCATGCCATTTCCCCGTGTGTGATTCTTCTCACTAGCACCACGCATATCTTCTTTGTTCTGCTTTCTTATAGTCTTTGTTCACCTTGTGCATCCCCTATGCGCAATGCTTTTGCATCCTCTTCATGTCGAGTTCTCTGCATGATCATCATTGCAACTCTTCAACTTATCTGGCTGTTAAGTACATGTGTCCAGCATCACTAGGTGTTATGATGAGATTCCTTAGCCTATCCAGTAGTCAAGACTCTTCATCTTCTCTGTCATAGTCGAGCTCATCGTCTCTGTTGAATTTACAGGCTTCAATGCTCTTCCATCTGTCAATCGCCTCCTAAACAGTCTTCATTCCACTGGAAGATGCCTTGAGACTCTTCATCTTCTCTGGCGATCACCTTGAAGTCTCTTCCAGTCCTCTGGCAGAAACAATCAGTCGTTTCTAACAGTTACACTGTGAACCTCCAAAAACTGTATCAGCAACTGAATCGCCACTGATTGATTAACTGTGAAGAGAAACATTATCCCTTCGATCATATTCTCGAATAACCTGCACCGTTGGATCATAAATAATAGGTCTCGCGCTTATTTCTCCATTTCACAATTCAGCATTTCGGCATTTCGGCATTCCTGTGGTGAGGCATCTCGTCTCTCCAAGTCGCGATCTCCGAAATGGAGATTAGCTTTGCGCTATCTCCTCCCTTGAGCCTTTGTCGATGTGACCATAGGTTATGACTAGGGGCCACTTCTGAACACACATTTCACATTTCACTTTTCGGGGATTCTTTGATCAGTCGTCTCGACTCTCCATGTCCCAACCTCTGAAATGGAGCTTGTCTCTTCAAGCTCTTCACTACAGCTCTTCAACAATGTGACCACTGGCGGTGACCAAGCGCTTATCCATACAACGCTTTTTCAATTTCTCATTTCGGCACTTCGGGACTCCTATGATGAAGAGTCTCGACTCTTGACTCTTCCAACTCTCGGTATCCAAAACTCTAGTCGATGTGCATGTTTCAGAATTTTTGACGTTTCTCATTTCGACACTTTGGGACTCCTGTGATGAAGAGTCTCGACTCTTGACTCCTCCAACTCCCAGTATCTGAAACTCTGGTTGATGTGCCTATTTCAGGTTTTTTGGCGTTTCGCATTTCGGCACTTCGGAACTCCTGTGATGAAGAGTCTCGACTCTTGACTCCTCCAACTCCCGGTATCCAGAACTCTGAAATGGAGTCTTTGTTTCTGATACCCTAAATGGAATTTTAGCTTATGATCTTTCCATGCAATCATCATCAATGTGTTGTTGGTCATGATCTTTGCCATCAATGACAAACACGCATACTCTGCACTCTACGTGCACCTCTGTACTATCTCTTCTAGTCTTCACGAGCTTTCTCTACTGCGTCTTCCCAAAATACTTCTGGTGCTCGCCTGACACATTATACCTGTACTCAAGCCATCATCATTGTTGTACTTGCCCTCAATGCCAAGCATACGCTTTCTGTAAAACATGGCAACATACCCTCCTCATGGAAAAATTATTACCCCCCTCACGGGAAAACTGTTTATTCCCCACAACCAAATCAACCGACTTATACTCCTTAGAATCTGTCGGGTTTCACCCCACTCATGACTTTTCCTCAACAAGCATCAAATACTACCTATACTGGTCAACAAAAAATATATATGGGAGGAACTACTGGATACAATTATCCACCTCAACCCATTTATGGCCCCATCGGTGTTGCTATTCCACACCAGTATCACCCTCAGGTTAACCGACAATTACCCTTCCTTGCCACTTTGGATCTACCGGACTTGTATTGGTTGAAAAATGATCCCATATTGTATTTTCCTTTTTGTCCAGTAATTCATGTTAAATTACCTTCTGACATCCATAAATTTAACGGTAAACCTGGAGAAGACCCAAACAACCATGTGATGACATTCCATTTATTTTTTTCATCAAACTCATTGATGGATGATTCTATACGTTTATGTCTCTTCCAACGCACACTCTTGAGCTCTACAACCAAATGGTACATTGAACTTCAACATGGTTCCTTTCAAGATTTCAACTCCCTCTCTATGGATTTTCTCACGCATTTTCAATTACCCATCCATTACGAGACATGTACTAAACTTTTAACCTGCCTTCATCAAACGAACTCCGTCCATATCTCTGATCACATTCATGAGTGGAGACAATGACAAAGGTTGATTAAAGAGACCATTCATGACCAACTATTGGTAGAATGGTTTAATAAATCTCTTTTACCCCTGATTTCTCATGACGTTGCCATGGGTGGTGTAGTCACTGAGGAAGAAGCCATTTCTTGAGATCAATACTTATATTTGGTTTACTCCCAATCTAGTACTTTGTACGAGTTGATTCCAAATTCTACCTATACTCCTACTGATCCATCCAAACCTTCTTCCATGGCACATGCGGATGGAGTTATCGGTACCGTCAAAACCCAATCCACATCATAGTCGACCGGAACTATGAATCACTCTGTTTCAGCACCCTTTACCATTCAACTTCACTCTCCTCTACCTCCCTCCCGACTCAAATCTATGAGGTGAATGCAACCCAATATGCCTCTTCACAACAATCCGGGGGTAAGAATAAGACAAAAAATCAACCCAAAAAGAATAATAATAATAATGAACATCCCAAAACAAAAAATCCACCACCTACTACTGAAAAGAAAGCACAACAAAAACCGAAATTCCCATGTCTTATTTTTGGTGAAGATCATTTCACCCAAGACTGTCCACATCGTGATGAAGTTGCAAAAATTTTCAAAGGGAATTCCCAACCTGTCATGTTAACACAACCTTTTCCTCAACAAAAATACATGGTTGGTCAAGCACTTTCCCCTCCCACGAAGAGTGCTTCCAGCCATCCTCCTAGTGATGAAGCATCGACAAATGCTCATATTTATATGTTCAATGGGATTGACCTCACCATTCCCAAAACCACATACGACACACCGGCTAAACCTGATAAAGAAAAGGTCACTAATGGTACTCCACCGGATCCATCTCCCGCATCTGTTAGTCCTCCATCTGGATCACTTCAGATAGAGAAACCTACTTTTGACTCTAATTTATGCCCTCCCAAGAGAACTATACACAAGTCAAGAGTTAATCCTAGTTCACGTGCCACCCGAAACTACAACATTGTTGAAGATTTGGCTCAAGCACTGTGTGTTATTTATGGTCTTGAAGTTCTACAACATTGCCCAAGTCAACGTAGAATTCTCTTGGCTGCCATTGGTGCCATTGATCCTGAGTCGTCAAATAATATCACGTTTAAACTAGACAACTTCAAGTCACGACTTTCTCACCAACTTGGTTTTAAAATTGGTGTCGTTGTTCATAACCAACACATTCACCGCACCATATTGGATGAGGGAGCTATGCCACTTAGTCCAGCTGAGGCTTCATACGATGCACTGGATGACGCTATGCCACTTAGTCCAGTTGAGGCTTCATACAATGCTATCCAATCTACCTCTCCCTCCTTGGATGACCAACATCTATTGACACCCAACACTTATTCGTTTCCATCTTGGTTGAATTCCTTGTCCTCTGCTTTTGACTACATTTCCTATATTTTTCCATCAGAAAAATCCATTATGGAAATGCTTATTATTGATGAGGTACCTTGGGATGACAACCATCATTGATCGTCTTTTCTTCCTCATCTAGAAGAAATTCAGGAATATATACACTCTATCTTCCCCCTCGATGTTGTTGATTCTCCCCAATCTCCTATACTTACCCAGGATACTACTTTCGAGGGGAATTTAGGAACCATCTCTTCTATGATCACTATAAATATCTCGATCAAAGAAGGTATCATGGAAAATGTTCATCTTGATGCTAATTTTTCACCCAAGGAAGTGGCATCTTACACCACTTTATTTAAATAATTCCACGATGTCTTCGCTTGGAGCTACGAGGAAATGCTCGGGATCGATCCTTCGATTGTTGTGCATGAAGTAAAAACTTACCTAGGCGTTAAAATTGTGCGACAAAAACTTCGCCCGGTTCATCCTAAGTAAATCGCGGCCATAAAGGCAGAAGTTGAAAAATTGTTAAAATATGGATTTATCTATCTTGTCCCTTTGATGGAATGGGTTTCTAACATCATTCCAGTTGCTAAAAAACATGGAACCATTCATGTCTACGTCAATTATAGGATCTGAACAAGGATTGTCCCAAAGAAAATTATCCCACACCCTTCATTGACCAAATCATTGATAATTGCACTGACAATGTTATTTTCTCTTTCATGGATGGATTTTCAGGATATAACCAGATTGAATTTCTATCTCTAATCAAAATAAGACAACCTTCATCTGCCCATGGGGAACATTTACTTATCGGAAAGTACCATTTGGCCTAAAAAATGTTGGTGCTACTTTCCAGTGGGCCATGTCATATGCTTTCCACGATATCAAACATATTGCAGAACCTTACCTTGATGATTTACCTACCCATTCATCTAATCCATTTTTATTCGATGTCGGTTCTACTGTATCCGTTTGAACCCCCACAAATGCATATTTTCTATTGAATCAGGTCGACTCCTTAGTTTCTTTTCTCCAAATATGGGATTAGGGTGGATCCCTTAAAATTAAAGCTATTATTGCTTTACCTCCTCCCAACAATCTAACCCAACTACAAAGTTTGCAAGGGAAAGAAAACTTTCTTCGTCGTTTTATATGTAATTACGTCGAGCTTACTAAAGGATTTATGCGATTGTTTCAGAAAGACACTCCTTTCATCTGGGATGACACTGCTCAACGATATTTCAATTCTCTTAAACATGCATTGACCCATACACCTCTTTTGCATCCTCCGTATTATGCACGAGACTATATCCTTTATTTGGCAGCCTCTACTTCCACTATCGCTATGGTGTTAGTTCAAGAGGACCCTAACGGTGACGAACATGTGATCTACTATCTGAGAAAGAGTCTATTTGGTCCCGATCTACGATATTCACATGTTGAAAAGTTAGCTCTGGCAGCTGTCATTTCCATCCAAATATTTTGCCATTACATCCTGTTATGCACTACCACGGTCACTGTGGACTCGAACCCCATGTATCATATTCTGACATGCCAATTCCTTGGGGGAAAATATTTAAAATGGATCGTTATTCTTCAATAATTCACTCTCGAGTTTGCCAAATCAAAAGCTAAAAAATCCTTGGTTTTTTCGGAACTTATCTACGATCTTCCCCATGCTGATGAAGACATTGAACCTAGTGATTCTCTCCCCGATGAATCTTTGTTCCTCATTAGCATGTCTGACCCTTGGTATGAAGATATTCTTCTTTATATTCAAACCCAACGTTTTCAACCTGATATCTCCCGTGAAGAACATCGTCGTATTTGCCACCATTCTAAACACTACCTTATCATCAGTGATACTTTGTATCGCTATGGTATTGACATTATCCTATGCCAGTTTTTAACTCATGATGACGCTGAATGTGTTCTAAATGACTAACACCTTGGAGCATGTGGCAGTCACCTTTCTAGGATGGCTACAACTCGGAAAATATTACATGTCGGTTACTTTTGGCCCTCCATATTCAAGGATTGTATTGAGGCTGTCAAAAGATGCCCACCCTGCCAAGTTTTTCATAAAAAGGTATGCACCCACCCTGCTCCATTACATACTATTGTCGCCATCGACCCCTTTTCCAAATGGGGCATTGATTTTATGCAATGTAATCCTACCTCAATCGGGAGGCACGGTTATATCATCATTTCCAT
This sequence comes from Picea glauca, assembly GCA_000966675.3. Classification (NCBI taxonomy): domain Eukaryota; kingdom Viridiplantae; phylum Streptophyta; class Pinopsida; order Pinales; family Pinaceae; genus Picea; species Picea glauca. Next base: position 278,751 of record JZKD02S1649179.1, on the reverse strand, counting down.
TGATTATTTCACAAAATGGGTTGAGGTTATGCTTACTTTTATTAATGATGGTCGTACTACAGCTCTCTTCATCTTCAACCACATCATCACTCGCTTTGGTGTTCCACAAGACATTGTCATTGATCACGATTCACATTTTCAAAAAAAGATGATGAGCGAGTTACATGTCAAGCTGGGTTTTTTCCATGAGAACTCCTCCTCCTAATATCCTCAAGAAAATAGACAAGTTGAAGCTATCAACAAAGTCCTTAAAACCATGATCCAACGCATGGTGGGGGAAAACAAAACTTCTTGGCATTTGCAACTTTTCTCCTCCCTCTGGGATTACCACACCTTAGTGAAAATTGTAATTGGATCCACTCCTTTTGAGTTGGAACATGGCGTTGAAGTAGTATTACAAATCGAGTACGAAATTCCTTCGTTGAAACTCACAGTAGAAATCATGTCTCACACCTCTGCTAAAGAGGAACGTTTCCTGTATCTGAATAGGTTGGATGAAAGACATTGCGATGATGCTCTCATTAACGAGATGTATCGAAAACAAATGAAGAGTCAATTTGACAAATCCATCCACCCTCGTAATTTTGCATAAGGAGAGGAGTTGGTTTGGAATGGGATCTTTAATCAACCATCTCCACCATCTCCACTCATGAAAATGATCTGATATGTGGGTGGAAGAGTATTGTTGGAGCGAGGTAAAAGGCTATTTACTAGTATCATACCATATAGGAAACTGAAAATGTGTCATAAATCCCATGGAAAGAGAATTAAAATCGAAAAAGGAGTTACGCGACAGTTCAATATACCATTTCGTTGTCACACTTGTAAGTGTCGTTTGAAAAAGTCTAAGACAGATGGAATAGTCCATCAAAGAGTTGGAAGAAAACCATAAATGGAAAGTCATAACAGGATTGTAAGGATATTCCCCAGTTTTTCCATTGAATTTTGGGATGTGGGACGGTAATTTGGCAGTGAGGGAGGGCCAAAACAAGGCATGAATGATGGGATCGTTTGTTAAACGTGACAGATCTGGCAGATCTAATTTAGCCAAGAATGATATTTTTTGATTAGGTTGTGGATATTGGTGATAACGATATTTCATGGAAACATCAGTAGTACCATATCCAAGTTGAGTCGAGACGACAAAACTAGATGGTCTTCCCATATACGGTGGCTTCCCAGGTTGTCCACCCATGTAAGGTGGTTGTCCTGTTTGTCCACCCATGTATTGTGACTAAATAGATGGACCTCCTACATACTGAAATTTACCTTACGGTCCCTCGATGTGTTTTGGTTGTCCTGATGGACCTCCCATATACTTTGAATGAAGGGACCATTGCATCATATCTGTGGGGTTTACATATTGATAGGGCATAGTTCCTTACAGAGGAATTCCCTCCATTAGGTTGATCCCAAAAAGGATTTGAAACTTCTGGATATAGATGTCCAAGATACATTCCAGTGGTAGTAGGTATAGAAGGAATTGTAGGAATGTATTTCCCCTAGTCTTGTTGATGTTGCAACCATGTAGGTTGCCCCCCAGTAAAAAAAAATTCTACGACTAAAGGTTTCCCAATGCCCCCTAGTTGAAGGTTGGCCTCCCATTGAAGATTGACCTCCAATGTAAGGTGTACTAATATGTGATGTGTGATATGGAGGTTGAGTATCTTTTGCAACCATGGTTGTGTGAATGACTTGACTTCTAACCATTTGACCAATGGAACGACCAAGTAAAGAACTTGGTGTGTCCATGTGCGTAAATAGTAAAGCAGGAATATTACCCGACTCATGTGTGAAAGGATATGAATGCGCAAGTGTTTGAGTCAAGGTTACCAGGGTCAATGATATTTTTGGTAAATATGAAGCACCAACAATATCAACTAGAGGAGTTGTGGAAAAAGGTAAGTTCCCAACTCCTTCAGGAAAACCAAAAGACGATGGGTTCGTGACAAAAGATAGTGTAGTGGTGGAACTGGGTGGTAATCAATAAGAAGAATAAGAATCAACATATCTCGTGGATGGTGGATCAATGAGTGGTTATCCAAGTGGATCAATAAATGGAGGATTCACAAAATTTTCAAATATTTCTACAAAGGTTGGGACCAGTTCTTCAACGTCATGGCCACTTCCAAGAGTGATGCTCCCAGTTTTAGAAGTGTGATCTGTGATCATTTCTTCGTAAAAAATATTATGCCGAGGTTCCTGAACATCAAGTTCCATACTGTGAAATATTCAATCCTAAGGCCAACTACAAAAGTAAAAACAAACACACGCTTATGAAAATTAAAAAAAATCAACCAAACAATAGTAGGCTCCAGGATCTTCCAAATATGGGATATCAAGCCGTCAACGAAGAAGTGAGAAGCAGTTACCCCAACCTCCACGTAGTATCTCTTCTCAATGAAAGCAACCCTTTATTTTTTGGGATAACCCTCCAAGGGTACTAAGAGTGTGATACGACGTCTTCCCCAGGTATCATGGGAATCCCCCCGCATTCACCTCTGTAGGTATATAGGAAAGGTCACTAAGGTTACCAACTCACCGTCGATAGTTGAGAACTAAGTTATGGGAAGGATATCAAAGTATTAATCTCTTCAAGATAACTGAGGACAAGTGGACTGGTAATACTTCAGAGGACCCCGAACGGATTCAGATTTCACGAAACACGGAGACCAAATGAAACCAATGGTTTAACAAGAAAAACCGCTAATATACGATATGTCTGCTATGATTGGTTAGGCTTTGGAGGGGTGATATTCGCTTCTCTCTTTCACATGACCTCATGTTTATCCCTTGTATGAGAGGGAGTTCCCATCTATGCTTGTACGAAAGTTGGATTTGTACACTCTTTAGTGCTCTACAGTCTGTGTAGTAGTCTTGGATAGTTTACTCACTTCACCTAGTCCAAAGACCCTAAATCCTGTGCTACTATTGGTGTGCTAAAAAAAAAATGTTTTGGTTGATTTTATTAGCACGTGGTTGATTTTAATGGCTTTTAACTCAAAGGGTTCATGGAGATGAAACCGATGATTTGAGAGAGACTCGACTCCAATAGAATGCAAAAGACTAATATGCAAGTATGTTCTTTCGATGAATCTTATGTACAGGAAGGATAAGAGTTATATTCCTCTTAATCACAATCAATCACTCAATGCAACTTTCAACATTGGGACCAATATGATGCCAAACTACCAACAAAATGTTTTCGAAAACCGAAATGTGCTTACAAAACTAGCTTTTTTTCCAAACATGAACCAAAACAAACTTCCTAATGAAGGTAAAGTTTACTTGTTTTATTATGTATGCAACGAGGTATGAAAAATTTTCTTCTTCTTAACTTTCAGATGAAAGAGATCTATGTTTAATACAAATAACTATGAGGAAAAAAATTAATCAAACAAAGAAAACTCAAAGTGATGAGAACTGAAAGACAACAAGTAGGGGATAACCTGATCAATCAAGAAATCAAATATGCAAAAGAGAAAGAATAAAAATACTCATGCAAATCCTCAAACGATGAGAAACAAGAAACATAAATCAAGTTGGGTTGTGGTAAGAAAAAGATTCCTAATCATAAAAAAATGCAAGATTTTTCAATGAAGACAAGAAGGCTCATTACCAAGCAATATTTTCAAACCCTAGTTGATGAACAATCTTACACATCCAAGCAATATGAAATCTTTTTGATACGAAGATAAAAAAAACTCAGGAAGGAAGAACCAAGGGATCCTGTGAACCCTAGGGGATCACAATTAGGAGAAAATTTGCAAATTCAAGGGAGAAACATAAACGAGTGATAAATTTTAGATTCTTAGGAAAACAAAGCCAAATACAGTCAAGGAGTCTCTGGGAAAAAATCCCCTCAATATTAGATTGAGAAAGAGCAAGAAAAAATAGAAAGAAAACCCTAAAATAGGGCATTGACGCCCCTATTCTCAAGGGGACATGGCGGCATGGCACTCTAGTATACACTACAGGGGTGCACCACCCTAGAAATGGTGCCCCCTATTGCACAAAGCAAGGGAGAGCCACCTATCTATAAAATTCATAAAGAATGGATTTCATAGGATCAGACTCAATAGGGACTAAAAGGAGGCTCTGTAAACTCTTAAATGAGGAAGAGATAAGGGGAAGTAGATTAGAATAAAGAAGAAAAAAATATATAATGGTAGGAAAAGGCTTGAGATGATCCAAGTAAATACTATTGAAAGTCCTCCCTAGTGGAGTCACCAATTTTTGTTACGAAAGGATGCAACCCCCCTCCTCTCCTAGGGGTTTTGCGACATCCCGGTCAAGGATATTCAAAACACTAAGACAAATCGGATTTTAGGGCCTCTAACAGACCCTGAAACAACTTATACAGACCCCCCATTATTACCTCACAGGTTTGAATTACTCGCACAGTCATTTTTTTGCGCCTCTGGTAACTTTAACTGGTGGGCGCTAGCTCCACTGGCTAGGCTCTTTCTTTTATATGACCGCGAGCTAAAACCTTGGGCCAACCCTCTTCTTAAATTCGGGCTTCGATGGTTTTGTGACCTCCACCCTTTTTTCCTTTTGAAATTCCTTCTGTCGATACACACAGATATATGTCGCGTGTCCTCCTGGATCTGACGGCCCAGACTACCTTGACCTTCACGACTTCGCGATGATTGAACTTGTTCCACGTAAATTCTCTAGACTTTATCTCTCGAATTCTCCAATCCACTGCCATGTATCCTCCTCGTATAGAATGGCTACTATCACTTCGCGATTTCACGACTTCGACAACCCCACTTCTCAAGAACTTCTAAGCCTATGGACCAGTAAGTGCCAAAATACTCCATGACTAACCTCCATGCAACTCTCGCATATATGGTGGTATGGAACAATATCGCTTCGCCCTGAACATATATTACTCATTAATTTTGTGAAATCTTAAAGGGCTCCTCCTTATTGAAGATTTCTCCCCACTGCCTCTTCTGAGCTTGTTCTCCCTTTGAACCTTTTCTCCTTAGATCACTTCTTTGACACTTAGTTGATTTTTGACTCTATGCATGCCTTGCAAGGGGTCTTCTCCATGACTTAGATTCTTTGTGGATGACTATGCACACCTTGCAACAATTCTTCACACTTCCTACTGGATTATTGAGAGGGGGGGTGAATCAGTAATAGAGCAATTTGATCCTTTTTATCCATATAATCCAAGTGTTGTATCAATGTATCATTATCATCCAATAACTATAGAGTAAATAAGAAATGAACAAATGAACAATCATACAGATACACAATACACACATGTTTTACGTGGAAACCCAAATCGGGAGAAAACCACATAATTATTTTTCTTATATGTCTTGAAGAATTACATTCATTGGAAGCACCAACTTCCTTTTTTTTCCAACTGCAACTGGAAGGAGGCTCCAACTCCCTAGTTTCTCAGGCTACAACCTGAGGGAAGCTCCAACTCCCCAATTCTGTAGCTACAACCGGAAGGAGGCTACAACCCCCTATGTTATCTGACTACAACCGGAAGGTGGATACAACCACTTGTCCTTGCCCCGTCCAACCTCCCTGACGTATAAGTAGAATTATGGAACCACTGTCACACTATCACTATGATATATACTATTGTAAACCTATACCAATCAACCTGCACCAAATAACCTGTACCAATAACCTGAACCATGCATCAAGCATGCATCAACCTGTACCTCAACCCATAATCAAATTGTACCATAAAAAATTGCATCAACCATGCACCAACATGTACCAAACAACATTTAATAAACTTGTACCATAAACAAGTGAATCAACCATGCACCAACCTATACAAAAATTGTACCATGAACAAGTGCATCAACCATGCACCAAACCTATACAAATAACTTGTCACAACAACCTATCCAAACAACCTATCACAACAACCCATCTCATCAATATTATCAACCAAATCAGATCTAATCACCAATATCAATCACCAAGACAAATCTCAAAGATGTGCATCAACCAAGCATAACACAACAACTCATAATCATCACCAAGATCAATATGTGCTTCTAATAATACAAGTATGCTACATCATCCATAAACCATGTGTCAACAATACTACTAAAAAGTGCCTCCAACCATGAACCAAGTATGTACCAATAATGTATCAACTACTCATCAACTATGACTCATCAAGATGTACCAACATCATCAACTATACACCTCATGTATGTGCCAACTCATCAACTACTTGTCTCA
>JZKD02S1649179.1:258126-272446 GCA_000966675.3 Picea glauca | reverse complement strand
CATTTTCATCAAACTTTTCTTTAGTCTCACATGACTAGTTTTGGATTAGTCAACAACCCTAACTTGAAATAATCATAACTATGTACCGGTAATGAATAAAGATCTGAAACTGATAAAAAATGTTCTTCAGATTGTTTATGCAATTCCTCCAGGTGTCACTACTTGGAACCTCTCAAAAAATGACTTATAGAAAAAATGGCATACCTTGTTGAATTTTGGCTTATTCTATAGAGCGACCTTGTAGAGCGTGCCCTGCAAGGAATATTTGTTGAATGGATATGAAAATTTTACATAGAATAATATAGACTATACTCTAACCAACACATTTTGTCTTACTTAATTTTGATATGTTATGAATAATTTATGACGTTTTTACCCAAAACACTTGTTTTAGACTAGTTTCAGGACTAGCCACAAACCCTGCTCTCCACAGAGTGTAACTCCAAAAATACAATGACCCACAAGATGAATTATTTAACACATATACTTGGATATGTTTCCTCAATGGTATAGAAATTTCACGTTTTGAATCATTCTATAAAAATATTTGTTGCGAAAATGGTGAGATGACCTGTAAATAACATACCTTAGAAAGCATCATCAAAAGAATTTATCCTTCCTTGAATTTCAGCCTTCTTTTGTTCACCTTCCCTCATAAATTCAGCTTATATATCCTTTGGTTACCTCAAGCACATATAGGTATTCAATATACTCAAGTGTGATCTAAAATGAGAGAGCCTTGCCTCTTATTTATACTCTCCAAGCAGCTTCCTTAAAAACATCTTCTAGGTCACTTTGCCCACTTTCCTTATTTTAGGGTTAACCCACTTCTAATTTCTCCATTAAATTTATTATTTAAATAATTTATTTTGTATTCACTTTGAATTATATTACATTCATCACTTCACTTTATTATTTACCTTCTAAAATCTCTTAAACCACTTTGACTACTTTGACCTTTTGGGGCTTCAAGCCAACATATGAGGGTCCTCCAACTTCCTAAGGCCATAACTCTCAAAACGTGAGGAGTTATGTGACGTTCCACATACCAAAAAAAATGGCATGACATGTAATATCCATATAGAATAGTATTAACAACAAATATATCAAAACTCATTACGTTATACATCAAACAAACGTGGGTCCATTACCCAAACTGGGTTCTCCAACTTTACATGGCCATAACTCTCTAACCGTGAGGAGTTATGTGATGTTACACATACCAAAAGAAATGGAATGACATGTAATACCCATATAGAATATTCTTACCTTAAAATATATTAAAACTCATACCATTATAAATCAAACAAACTTGGGTCCATTACCCAAACCTTTGTGCTACCGGAATTCACTATCGAAGTTTCTCAAAGGGTTGAATTCAATCACTAAGGGTTGAAATAAATCTACAATATCACTCTCCAATGGTTGAAATAAATGACAACCAACAATCCATACCAATTTTCCATCAACCTAAGCCAATTGTCTAACACTTCTTGCAAATAAACATAAGCTACTCCTCCTAAGCTCCCGAGTCAAAAGACTCTATCACGCACTCCTTGCGGACAATATGCACACCTTGCATACAAAGCTACAAGTTATCTCTCTTGGAATTGTTCCTCCTCGACATTCTGAACTTCTCAGAATGACCTCTTCGATACTTAATCAAATATCGACCCTGCATGCACCTTGCGACAAACTTCCTTCCACTTAACTCTTAATGGACGACTGTGCATTCCTTGAAAAAGTCCTTCCATGGCTCAATTGTTCCTCTTGAACACTATGAATATGATTGAATTTCCTCCTATGCACACCTTCAAGCTATCCCTCCTGGATTTCCGAGTCAAAATAGACTCTGTCGACGCACACCTTGTGGACACTTATGAACTCCTTGCAAACAAAAGTTTCACGTTATCTCTTTTGAGCTTCTGATTCAAAATAGACTCTGTCAACGCACACCTTGCAAACACTATGCACTCCTTTCACTTGATCATAGAAGAGAAACAATTTAAACTTATATACTATCTCACAGATTCATACATTCAACCATGTAAATGCATTCATAACATAAGAACAAGTAAAAACATAGAATTTTCGTTAAACAAAAAGCCTACCATTCATTCATTCAGATAGACACAGTCACAACAACACCAAACATTTGTAACAATGCTTCTCTATGATATTCATTAAAATGATATGTACATGGAATCATACACTCTAATAAGATTCAAGTGTCTTTGGCTACAATAACCTTCAACTACAATACTCTTACAACAACAACAAGTCTCAGTAGCAATAGCCTTCAGCAGCTTCATTTGGGCATACATTACATTTATTTATACAAGAGGGATCATATATCTTTTCCCTTTGACTACCTTAGTGCTATCCTATCGAAATAAAAGATTTCAACTACTAAGGAGTTATTACAATAAATGTTTGAGACAGACAGATAAGAGAAAACGCTTTAAATTTGTACTGCAATCTACCATATTAAAATAAAATACATTCCACATCGATCTCATGTGATGGTTCATCTCCTAAGCATTAAATATGTTCTTTAATTACAATCTTTTCAGATATTTGTGTGATGTTCCCTTCGTAAATTCAAAATCATCACTTCAAAATTCATGCTAGTGCACTGAGCTATCTTCCACTTGTGCCTTGATGACGATGCTCCTGCATCATACTCCTCTGGACAAAAATTCATGGACTCTCATCCATGAGCTCCTGCACTAACTTTCCATTCTTATGAATACCTACTGCATTTACCCAACTGGCATCTTCTATTGGGTTTACTTTCCACTTTACCAAATACTCAAAATAAATCTCTCTCCTGGTCTTCTTACCAATTCTTCGATCTATGATCTTCTCCATCTACGGATTTTCTGCTAAAGTAATTTTCTTCTCCCACTGGATCTCTATTTGATCTTCTAACTCTCTGGTGTCATCTTCCCTATAAGGGTACAAGTCTGAAATGTTGAATATGGGCGATATACCCACATCTTCTAAAAGCTCTATCTCATAAGCATTTTCATCAAATTTCCTTAGAATATTGCATGATCCTATGTTCTTCAGCTTCATCTTGTTATATGTTCCACTTGGGAACCTTTCCTTCCTGAGATGTGCTAAAACTTGATCTTACACTTCAAATTGAATTTTTCTCCTATGTTGATCAACTCTGCATTTGTGCTCTCTGCTATTGTTCTGCAACTGCTCTTTGATCTAATTATGGATCTTATGCATTTCTGCAGCGAAGTCTTCTGATCTAGTTCTTATGAATCCATTCTGATCCAGATCTCTCAACTCTGATACTCCTCTTGTATTCATCCCATATACTATCTGAAATGGGCTCTTTCATGTACTTTTGTTTTGTGAGTCATTGTATGCAAACTCTTCTTGTGACAAAATTTGATCCCACTGGCTACGATGTTTAGTGACCAGACTCCTCAACACATTTCCTAAACTCCAATTTACCACCTCAGTCTGTCCATCCGTTTGATGGTGATATGCTAAACTAAAATACAATTCTATCCCCAACTTCTTCCACAATGTTCTCCAGAAATGACCAACAAATTTAGTGTCTCTTTTTGAGACAATACTCTTAGGAAACCCATGAAGTCTCACAACTTCCTTGAAAAACAAATTTGCAATGTTCATTGCATCATTAGTTTTCTGGCATGGGATAAAGTGTTCGATATTTAAAAATATATCAACTAACAAAAATATGGAATCACTTCCCCTTTGTGTCCTTGGCAATCCTAACACGAAATCCATGCTTGTTGCATCCCAAGGCCTATCTGGAATAGGCAATGGTCGATACAATCCAATGTTCTGTCTCTTTCCTTTTGCATACTGGAAAATCTTACATCTGTTTACAAATTTCTTCACTTCTGCCCTCATACCTGGCCAATAGTATGAACTTATCAACTATGAAAACGTCTTTTCATGGTCAAAATGTCCTACTAGACCTCCACTATGTTTTTCCTTCAGTAGATTCTCCCTCATCGAGCATTTTAGTATTCAAAACTAGAAACCTTTAAACAAAAATCCATCTTGAATCAGAAACTATGTCCATTGGCTTCTGTCTCTGAGAAAATGGTTTGCACATGCTTCATATGCCTCTTTAAAATATGGGTCATTATAATACATATCCTTAAGGTGTTCAAACCCTAAGGTTTTCACTTGAAACTCCTGCAGAATTAGACATGTCCTGCTCAATGCATCAACAGCTTTTTTTAGCATTACCAAAAATATGTTTAATGAAAAAGTAATTTTTTTCATAAACTCTATCCACTTAGCATGTATTTAATTTAACTTCTCCTATCTGGTTATGAATTGTAAAGCTTGATTATCGCTATACAAAACAAACTCTTTTGGAACAAGGTAGTGCATCCATTTCTTCAAGGCTTGAATTATTGCATAAAATTATTTATCATATGTGGAGTACTTTCTCTTAGTGTGATTCAGCTTCTCACTGAAATATGAAATAGGTTTATTATCTTGGCTTCAGACTGCTCCAATTGCAACTCTACTAGCATCACATCTTACTTGAAATGTCTTCCCAAAATCTAGCAAGACTAGAATCGGTTGTTCAGTTATATTTTCCTTTAATATCCTGAATATTTTCTCGGCTTCTTCCATCCACTTAAAAGACTTGTGTCTCTTCTTCACCATATCCATCATCGGTGTACAAATTCCACTGAAATTTCTGATGAAATTCCTATAGAAACTTGCTAATCCATGGAAGCTTCTCACCTCGAATATGCTTCTTGACAATGACCATTCTCTGATTTATATCACCTTTTATGGATTCATCTTCAATTCATTTGAAGAGATTACAAAACCCAAATAAATGAGTTTTGTCTTCATAAAAGAGTATTTCTTCAGATTTATCAAAAACTTTTCCCGCTACAATCTTCTCATCACTAAAGCTAAATGCCTCAAATGCTCTTCTTCAATTTTACTGAAGACCAATATATCATCCAGATATACAATCACAAACTTACCAATAAAATCTCTCAATACCTCATTCATCAACCTAATAAAATTACTTGGGGAGTTTGTTAAGCCAAACAGCATAACAAGCCACTCATGCAACCCTTCATTTGTCTTGAAGGATGTTTTCCACTCATCACCTTCTCTCATTCTTATTTGGTGATATCCACTTTTGAAGTCTATCTTTGAAAAGTAATTTTCTCCACTCAAACATTCCATTAAGTTATCCATCCTTGGCAAAGAAAATATGTAGCTGATGGTGATCTTGTTTATGACTCTTGAGTCTATACACATTCTCCATCCTCCATCCTTTTTTGGACTCAACACAATTGGTACTGCACATGGACTCAAGATTTCTCTGACCAAACACTTGTCCATCAAATATTGGACTTGTCTCTTTACCTCCTCATTCTCTTGAGGTATTAATGTGTACGCTACTTTGTTTGGTAGACTCACTCCTGGTATTAGATCAATGTCATGGTTGATAATCCTAATGGGTGGCAATGTGCTCGGTAACTCATTCACTACTATGTTAGAAAAAGTTTCTAACAACTCCTAAAAAAATTTAGGTAGATCATCCATAGAAGTAATTGTAAGGACGAATTTGGGTTTCCTTACCACAACAAATTGCATCTCCTGTTCCTTCTTGACTTCACTAAAGAGTTCCTTCCCACTCATGAGAAGTATACTTGTGCGCACTTCTTCCTTTACTTTCTTTTCCTCAATTGGCAGCAACAAATGTGTCCTACCATTCTTCTCCAAGGTATAAATATTTTTTCTCCCATCATGAATGAAATTTATGTCATACTGCCATGGTCTCCCCAACAAAACATGACATACATACATGGGAATCACATCACACAAAATCTCTTCTCTATATCCTCCTATCTTAAATTCAACTAGGCATTGTTTAGTTACAGTTACCTGGTGTCCTTTCTACAACCATGAGAATCTATATGGACTCATATGTGCAGTTGTCTCTAGCTCCAATTTCTCCACCATCTCTGTGGATACTAATTTATGAATGCTCCCATTGTCAATTATCACCTTGCATACTCTATCTTTAGTCTTGCAAGTAGTTCTGAACAAATTGTTCCTCTACACTGGTTTTTCAACCTTTGACTCTTGCTTCAAGAGAACCTTCTTCATCATCAAATACTTCCCATATTCAACACCTTCTGCTTCAACATTCCGCTTCTTCACTTCTAAAATGTGAGCTTCACCTCATCCTTCTTTCTTTTTCTCAGGGAATTCCCAATACATGCGTCATGTCTTTCCACAAGCATAACACTTCACTTCTCCTCCTCTGCCTCTTCCTCTTCCTCGAGGAAAAGAGTTTCTTCCACCATACTATTTCCCTCGGGAACTTCCTCCTCTTTCTGAGTGATTATGTGGTTTTCCAGTCTCAACATTGGGCTTTTGTACCTTGTCATAGAAAATTCCCTTGCCTTTTTTTAGACTTCTTCCTCTTCTTCGTTGGCTCTATTTTCTGGCCAACTTCTCCTCTGCCTTCAGCGCAATCTGATAAGCATCTTCCATTGTCCTTACTATCATCATGCTGATTTCATCCTGGATTTCATATCTCAAGCCATTTATATATCTAGAAACTTTTTCGTCATCTTTTTCTCTCTATCCAGCCCTAATGTTCAATTTGTAGAACTCCTCTGTGTATTCTTTCATTGTCATTCCTTTCTATCTCAGGTTCTACAACTTTTTGAACAGATTTATTTGATAGTCCTTGGGTATGAATTTAGCCTTCACATTGGCTACCGTTATGTCCCAATTCTTGATCTTTTGCTTACCTTTTCATCTTTTGTCAGCCTGCAGTTCATCCCACCACAGTGTTGCATGTCCTTTTAATCTGGTGACAACATGTTTCACCTTTTTCTCCTCATCGATGTCTTCATAGTCGAAGTACTTGTCCATCGACCTTATCCAATCCAACAATTCTTCCACATCTAAATTGCCTTCATACATCAGGATGTATATCTTGTCTCTAGGTCCCAACTTGACAACCACTTTCAAAAAGCATTCTTCTGCAGCCTCCTCTACTACATCTTCTTCAATTTCTACTTATTCGTTCTCTGCATCACCGACGTCTCCAAAATCAGGTGCTTTCCTTTATGTTGTTTCCATAGCATCCAACCTTGTACAAAGTTCTCTCATCTCCCTTTCCATAGCTCGATTTGCTACAGGTGGCTCTGCACGTCTTCTAGGAATAATTGTGCTGACCATTTCTCCTTTACATAGCTACCACTTGATGTATCTGATACCACTGGATGCTATTAGACTATCTATTCTTGTCTACAGAAATCAATTATGTGGCTCTGATACCACTTGATGGTATCAGACTATCTCCTTTGTCTCTTCTTCCCACTACTTGAAATAAGAAACATGCTCTGATACCACTTGATGCAGCCCCCCCTCCTCTCCTAGGGGTTCTGCGACCTCCTAGTCAAGGATCTTCAAAACGCTAAGGCAAATCATCTTTTCAGGCCTCTAGCAGACCCTGGAACAACTTACACAAGCCCCCAATTTTTACCTCGCAAGTTTGAATTACCCGCACAACCGTTTTCTGGTGCCTATGGCAAATTTAACTGGTGGGAGCTAGCTCCACTGTCTAGGATATTTTTCTCATATGACTGTGGGATAAAACCTCGGTCTAGCCCTCTTCTTAGCTTCAGACTTCAACGGTTTTGCATCCTCCACCCTTGTTTCCTTCTTAAACGCCTTCTGCTGATACATACAGATCTCTTCCATGTGTCCTCCTGGATCCGACGATCCAGACTACCTCAACCTTCGTGACTTTATGATGATTTCACTTGATCCACACAAATTATCCAAAATCTATCTCATGAATTCTCCAATCTGTTGCCACATATCCTCCTTGCAGCCAATGGCTAGGATCACTTCGCGAGTTCATGACTTTGGCAACCCCACTTCTCAAGCACTTCTAAGCCTCTAAACCACGAAGTGATGAAATACTCCACAACTAACCTCTGTGCAACTCTCCCATATATGGCGGTCTGGAACGATCTCGCTTCCTCCTGAACATATATTACTCATTAATTTTGTGAAATCTTAAAGGGATCATCCCTATTGAATATTTCTCCCCACTGCCTCTTCTGAGCTTGTTCTCCCTTTGAACCTTTTATCCTTAGAGCACTTCTTTGACACTTAGTCTAATTTTGACTATGTGCATGCCTTGCAACAAATCTTCTCCATGACTTATCTTCTTTGTGGATGATTGTGCACACCTTGCAATAGTTCCTTACACTTCCTGCAAATAAACGTAAGCTACTCCTCCTGAGTTCTTGATTAAAATTAATTTGTCACACACTCCTTGCAGAAAATATGCACAGCTTTCATACAAAGCTCCAAGTTATCTCTCTTGGACTTGTTCCTCCTTGACACTCTGAACTTATTATAATGACCTCTTCGATACTTAATCAAACATCGACCCTGCGCGCACCTTGCAACAAACTTCCTTCAACTTAACTCTTGATGGGAGACTATGCACTCCTTGCAACAGTCCTTCAATGACTCAATTTTTCCTCTTGAACAATATGACTTTGAGTGTGTTTCTGCCTATGCACACCTTCAAGCTATCCCTCCTAGATTTCCGAGTCAAAACAGACTCTATCAATGCACACCTTGTGGACACTTATGCACTCCTTGTACACAAAATTTTCACGTTATCTCTTCTGAGATTCTGAATCGAAACATACTCTGTCAACGCACACCTTTCGGACACTATTCACTCCTTGAACTTGCTCGTAGAAGAGAAAAAATTGAAACTTATCTACTATCTCATAGATTCATACATTCAAACATGTAAATGCATTCATAACATAAGAACAAGTAATAACATAGAATCTCCATTAAACAGAAAGCCTACCATTCATTTATTCAGATAGACACAGCAACAACAACACCAAACATTTGGAACAATGATTCTCTATTATATTCATTCAAATGATATGTACATGGACTCATACACTTTGATAACCTTCAACTTTCTTTGGCTATAATAACCTTCAAGTACAATACTCTTACAACAACAACAACTCTCAGCAGCAATAACCTTCAACAGCTTCAGTTGGGCATACATTACATTTCTTTATACAAGAGGTCTCATAGATCTTTTCCCTCCAAATACCTTAGTGTTATCCTATCGAAATAAAAGCTTTCAACTACTAAGGATTTATTACAATAAATGTTTGAGACAAACAAATAGGAGCAAACGATTTGAATCTATATTGCAATCTACCATATTAAAATAAAATACATTCCCTGTCGATCTCATGATATGGTTCAACTCCTAAGCATTAAAGATGTTCTTTAATTACAATCTTTTCAGATATTTGTGTGATATGCCCTTCTTAAATTCAAAATAATCACTTCAAAATGCACGCTAGTACACTGAGCTGTCTTCCACTTGTGCCTTGATGAAGATACTCCTACATCACATAATGTTTCATCCGCAGATAGATGAAACCTCCCTTGGATTACAGACCCCTAATACCAAGACAGAAAAGTACAAATGGAAACTAACATCCCTTTGAACTTAGTTTAACCAATTAGAAAGAGAGAGGGAGAAATATTGTGATGCACCTTTGTTTTGAAGTTTATCCTCGATGCTTCCAATCCAAGTTTGATATACAAACTCCCTAGAAAAAATTGATACCTGCAAAGGGAAACAAAGATAAACCTCTACCTCCTACTCTAGTTGATTAGATCAAACAAATTCATCTACGAATATTGAAGCGACAATAGAAAAGAACATGTAAGAATACACAAGATTAAAGGAAATAGGCCAAGTATATTCAAATGAGAACCCAAAGAGAATACTTACAAATCATGGATGATGATTCAACACTTCTCCAATCTCTCCTCATCCAGCCCTTGTAGGAATCTACGAAGATCAAAGGTTTGATACCCGAAAGCTTCCTCCCTTTCACCTTGGAAAATCCTCAATATATAGGCTTGAGAGGCACAACCACCAAGATACAATGAGGGGTATTGTTGAGGATATGGATCCTTGATGTTGGGATATGATCCTAGGATGAATCCCAATCATGAGGGTCGAACAGAACCCACCTAATTTCAAAAATTCGTCCCATAGATTAAGGTGGAGGAGATCCCCCTTTTCTCTCAACAAGAATTGAGCTCCCCCCAATGAGAGTCAGGGTGCCACCCTAGTAGTGGCACTCCCCTATAGTGGTAGAGGGGGCACCATGGTACCACCCCCAATATGGAAAGAGGGGATCCACCCTTAATAAATGCTAAAAAATGGGTCGAAATTTCCAAGGAAAAAGTGTGTTTTGACCTAGAAATGATGGTTTTCCTCCTCCCATATGACTTAGGGGCCATGAACAATTGTTTTAAAGGTGTCAATGGGTGGTGACACCTCACAAATTGAATGTGACACTTTTAAAGGTGTGACAGTTTTGATAGTGCATGTGACACTTACCGAGGTGCATATGCCACTTTGCAACACTTGTGACGCTTAGGGTGCAAAACACAATGTGACATATTTATCTATAACACATGGCAAGGCAAGGCAAGTGAAGGAAAGGAAAGTAAAAGCATGGAAAGGAAATCAAAGGAAAGTCATGGAAAGAAAAGTGAAGTTATGGCAAGGAATGGTATGGCATGACAAGGCATGTGAAGTGAAGGCATCACAATGCATGGAATGGCATGACAAGGCATGGGAAGTGAAGGCATGGAAAGGCATGGCATGGAATGACAAGTGAATGCATGGAATGACAAGGAAAGGCTATGGTATGACATGATATGGCATGAAAAGGAAATGCATGGCATGGCATGGTAAGGCAGGGAATGGCATGGAAAGGAAAGACATGGCAAGGAAAGTGAAGGCAAAGAATGGCAAGTGAAGGAAAGAAATGGAATTGCAAGGAAAGTGAAGGCAAGGCAAGGCATGGAAAGTGAAGGAAAGGAATGGTAAGGCATGGAAAGTGAAGGAGAGGAATGGCAAGGAATGACAAGGAAAGGCGTGGCAAGGCATGGCAAGGAAAGGCAAGGCATGACAAGTGAAGGAAAGTTAAGGAAAGTGAAGGTGTGGAGCATGTTGTCCAAGTAATGACAAATAATGTTTCATTTGGAAAAATTCCAATGGAGAGACAATCCACATTAGTTTGGATTTCATTTGAATCCCATCACATTGATTTGATGTGGATAAGTTCACCTTGGAGAAGTTCACCCTGGAGTTGGCCACTAAGGTGATTAGAATTCTAGTGGATGTCCCCAAGGGGGGATTGACCATACATGTTAGAGACCCAATTCGAGGTGTCTTGGCATACACATAGAGACAAAAAATGTTCTTGACAATTTCATTGTTATGATAAAGGGGACAATTGGGTTGCATAATTCCTAGATACTTCAGGTGCTAGCCAAGAGGAAGGCTACATAGAATAAAAAACTAAGAAAAAACAAACTTCTTAGGCTTAATGAAATAAATACACACTAAATGTAGCATAATTATCCACTTAGAGGGTTGAGAACACATCCTCTATAGATTGTTAAGCTTAGCATCAAGCATGAAGATATGGTTCAATTTTGGGAATCATTGCTTTCAAATGATTTTGTTAAAAATGAAAGAACATGGGATATTAGAGGACCCAAGGTTAGTAGGAGTTATATTCTAACTTATATTTTGTTTGTTGATTATGTCCTTTTGTTCTATTATGGATCCTTGAGGGAAGCCTCTAAATTAATGGAGATTCTAAATTTGTATAAAACAACCACTAGTAAGTATTTTGATATGTTCAAGTCTCTAATTTATTTCAATGTTATTGAGAAGGATCAAGAGAGGCTATTGCTTGAATAATTTCATTTTCCCTTTATATGTAATTGGCTAGTGTGGAAAGTGGGTAATGGAGAGTGTAAGAATTGGGTATACTCTTGGGTAGGCTATGGTAAATATTATTGGTTGCCAAACGACTTGATATATAACTTGTAGGGAATTTTAATTTATACAATAGATTATGTGGTGGATCATGTGTCATAAACATATGGCATCAAAGGTAGATATTAGCAAAATTCTCGGGATTTGCAAGAGAGAATGTAGCACAATGGCAATGTTATGTGGAACTTTATCTCTATTCATGTAAGGATTAGGGATGAGGCATATAGTTTGGTTTGGTCCAAGAATCTTATTCTAAGATAATACATTGCAAATATAGGGTACACAACTATGTTATGTAATTCATAACAAGACAAAATCATGGTGGTGGAAGCTCCTTTGGAATATTAGAGCTCCTATGAAGACATGTGTTTATATGTGGCTGGTATTGAAAGACAAGGTGCTTCTTTGGGATCATTTGCAAAGGAGACATAATCAAGGGCCTAAAATGTGTTCACTTTGTAAGATGGATGAAAAAATTATCACCCATCTATTAATGAAATGCACCTATGTTAGAGAAGGTCCAAGGCAGAGAAGGTCCTATGAATGTTGGATGAGAATCCAACTTATCCAAATAGTAGGCAAATATAAATAAATTAAACGGAAGGGGAAAATACCTACTAGGAAAACTATGTTTGTTATCAAGAGAAACAAAACAAGGGCTAGTATTTCCAAAATCCATAAATTTCAAGGAACATTCCACAAGTTCATAATAGTCAAAGGAAATAAAGGGAAAGGATGCCAAAATAGGGAGCCATTGACAAAAACTAGGGAAAAAAAGGCTAGGGATCCTTTAGTACTATTGATACCTCATTCTCCATCAAGATTACAAAGTCAACCCACTTTTTTTTTTGCAACATTTCCTTTTCAAACTATGTTGTATGTCGACCATATTTTTCCTCCTGTCAAAACATGGCACATGGACTAGTTAAACTAATAAATATGTAATAATTTACTTTTTTTATAGGAAATAAAAAAAAAATAGCATTTCACATAATAAATATACTTACAAATGTGTAGATCAAGGCCTGTACACCTTTTTGTCCCCTGTGATGCGTGGCACAAAGTTTTTCAAGCCCAGCTTTAGAGGCGTTGTATTGAAACATACACTAAGTCAATTTAACTAGTCACAAATAAAATATACAAATCATTTAAGAAATTTGATATAATATTATGAGAGAATTCAAATACCTAGGTACTCTCCTCACCGAACTTCCTCCGTGCATCTGAATTCTCACATGATTTCACAAGTTATTTCCATACTTTTAAACTAACATCAATTGGCATTTTCTTGAGCCTTTTCTCGGGCGATATTTTTTTTGTCTTATTTGTTTGGTTGAACCTAAATCTCTTGCAATTCTAAGACATTTGTCTTTTCACATTTTTTTATTGACCAACCTATGCCAAATTCAGATTTCATGTTGTGAATTAAAGATTTCTGCAGGTGCAGTGGTATCTTTAAGAACAAAAAATGGAGATGGTCTTTGAACTGTTGCAGGCATGATTCCTTCAAGTTATTAACAAAAACATTCCCAACATTTAACATTCGAATTTCACCTGAAACCATGTCGTATTATATCCTTGTATCATAGTTCTGAATGCAAGATCCAAAACATGGTATGGTGGAAGAAGTTTGGGTCCCAGGAGTGGATTTGGCATTGGAGGTATCCTCTCTGTTCCAAATTATTATAGGTTATTTTCAATGATTTCCTCCTTGATCTTATGCTTGATCCAGGAATGATTGGGGAATCAATTGATTCCCTTCGACATGGTTGATTTCCTTGCAATTTTCCAGGGGTGTTAGCGGATCATTTTTCTATGTATCTTGCAAGCATTTTCAAGTCTACACCATCAAATTTTTTAACAGCCTCCATCCCTAATATCAAAACCAAGGCCTCTTTCTCCTGGTTAGTCTCATGTTCCTAGATATATAAAATATTTTTTTTGTTTTAAATTTTTCAATAAAAAACTGAAAAAAAAAACAAAACAAAAAAAATTTAAACAATAAGAAATCTATAAATTGGCAATGACTTACCTCATTGTGGCTAGAATCTACTTCCTTCCCTCTACTTGAAATTTTAAGCAAGCTAGGGAAAATCCATTCGGTGACAATTTGGGCAAGTCGACTTGGTCACGATTGTCAAAGGTGCTTATTTCTTCTCCCTTATTCCTGGTTTTGTTTCCTCTTCTAACAAGGAAAACCAAATGTCAAAATCATCTTTATATTATAGTGTTGTTTCAAATACAAAGTGTTAATATAACTCTCCCATGCTTGATTTTTTCGAATATTACAATATATTAGACCATGAAACATGAGGAAATTTATAGATCAAGAAGTCCAAATCTAACAGTTGTGAAAATTGATAATTTTGTTACCTGAAAATTGTGGAAATGGAACTTCCT
>JZKD02S1649179.1:242165-256955 GCA_000966675.3 Picea glauca | reverse complement strand
AAGATGGTTAGAAGGTAACCCCTTGAGGAAGCTACATAAAAGAATAAATAAGAGGCAAGGGTCTCTCATTCAAATCACACTTGAACATATTGAATATCTATTGTTGTGTAAGGCTTGTTTCAAGTACTCATTGATACATTTGAAGTTGTGAAAGTCTGAGGTAGCACGAAGGGTTGATGGTGAAAGTTTCATAATTACAACAAATACTAAAAAACCATAATTTCCGAGGTGTACGCGGGATAAAATTATATTAGGGTGCGTACATAAGCGGGATGACAGTGTATTAGGGTGCATACATGAGGGTAAAGCCATAGAAACTTGAGAAGATGAAGATGTCGAGGTTCTAGATTCTGAGATAAAGCTCCCAAGAAGGTCTACAATGATCAGATACATCAGATCTATCCATTGGTTCAAAAGGTATGTCTTATTTATATGAGTAGTTGGATTTTGATGTATGCATGAGAAATGGTTATGGATATTTGAGGATTCTCCCTAGAGATATTAGTGGTTGTATGGGATCTTCTGTATAAGTCAGATGTACAGAAATACAGTGCTGGTATAATCAATATTTATCATTGATACTTCTTGTTAGAGTTAAGGCACGTCTTGTATTTCTTGTCATATGGCTAAGGTTTTTTTTGGTACATGGTTGAAAGCTTGTATTTGTGAAGTGATTGATGTTTTGAGAGGCTGAACATCAGAAAGGTTTTGATTTTTAGATCATGTGAGGGTTATTATACGTGTTCATGATTACACACACTAATATGGCACATGGCTAGAGAGATATATAGAGTTTTTGGGTAAAGGATATGTATGAGGATGCATGCACAGGGTACAATTACAATATGAATATAGTGAAAGGTTTCATATCTATGTGAAAGAAGTTGTAGAGGATAGGAAGTTTGCAGAAGAAATAAAACCCTAGTTTTCATAAGGTATATGCAGGTTGCATAACATATAGGACACATACATATGTAGGTTGTTGTATGTATAGGGCACATACATATGCATGTTGCATAACTATAGGTTTTGTATCTGTTATATACTAGTTTTCATAGGGTATACATAGGATGCATAATAGACAGGACACATACATATACATGATGTTATATATATAGGGCACATACATACACATGTTGCAGAACTACATGTCACGTATTTGTTGTATTTGGTTGATACATGTTCAACTCAGGTTTAGATTGATTGCAGGGCAGTTGTACAAGTTGGTTGCAGGTCAATGGTACAGGTTGGTACAATTTACAGTGGTATATCTCACAATGATTATGTGACATTGGTTCCATTATTCTACTTCTACGTCAGGGTGGTTGGATGGGGAAAGGATAGGTGGTTGTAGCCACCTTCCATTTGTATCCAGAGAATATATGGGGTTGTATCCTCCTTCTGATTGTAGCCAGAGAATTGGGAAGTTGGAGATTCCCTTAGGTTGTAGCTTGAGAAACTAGGGGGTTGAATCCTCCTTCAATTTGTAGTTGGAAAACAAAGGAAGTTGGTGCTTCCAATGAATGTAATTCTTAAAGACATATGAGAAAAAGAATTATATGGTTTTCTCCCACTTTGGGTTTCCATGTAAAGACACCGGTGTACTGTGTATGTGTATGATTTATCATTTGTTCATTGTTTATTTGCTTTGCAACTCTTGGATGATAATTATACATTGATATAACCCTTGCATTTTTTTATTCAAAAGGATTGAATTGCTCTATTACTGATTCAACTCCCCACCCTCTCAGTAATCCAACAATTGGCATCAGATTAGGTTCCTTCAAAAATTAGTTTAACCACTGAAAGGTAGATCACAGAGAGAAACAACATGTATAAAAGTGGAATACCACAGTTTGATGGACAAAATTATGCATTTTGAAGTAGAGGGATGAAAACATATATACAGGCACAAGGATTTGAAATTTGACAATCAATTGTAGATGGATACAAAGAACCAACAGTTCCACCGACAAGTGAAAGAGCAATAAAAATCGGTCAAAATAATTCCAAAGCCACGAATGCACTTATGAATGGTTTTTGTGAATCAATATACAACAAAGTTATACATTGTAAATCCTCTAAAGAGATTTGGGACAAACTTCAAAATATTTATGAAGGAGATTCAAAAATCAAAGAAGCAAAGCTTCAAACTTACAGAGGTCAATTCGAACAACTAAAGATGAAAGACGATGAGAATATTGCAGCTTACTTCTTATGATTCGATGAAACAATAAATGCAATCATGGGATTGGGAGAAGAAATTAAAGAATCTGTAATTTTTCAAAAGGTACTAAGATCTCTTCCTATAATATTTGATCCTAAGATATCAATACTAGAAGAAATAACAGATATAGACTCAATAAGCATGGATGAACTACATGGAATCTTCATAGCATATGAAATGATAATTGAACAAGAAAATCCAGATATAAAAGAAGCATCTTTCAAAGCATCCAAAAGGTCAAAGAAAAAGGGGAATAAAAAGGAAAAAGAACATAGCAACAACAGTGACATCTCGAAAGATGATGAAGAAGTGGAGAACTTTGTCAGAAGATTAAATAAGGGAACCAATGAAATATATAAAGGTAAGATTCCATTGATTTTTTTAATTGTGATGGTATTGATCATTTTGCTAACAAATGTCCTCATAATAAAAATAAGAGGAATGATGAAGATTACTCAAATAGAAAACAAACATATAAAGGAAAAAGAACCACAAAGAAAGATTTCAAGAAAAGATTATGCACCAAAGAAGACATATCCTCATCAGATGAAGATGAAGTCAGTGACAGTGAGACAGAAAGAGTTATATTCATGGCAGTAGAAGAATGTGATAAAGAAGACACCAAAGAAGAATATGAAGAGGCAGAAGTTGACTATCGAGAAAAAT
Organism: Picea glauca; assembly: GCA_000966675.3. Taxonomy (NCBI): domain Eukaryota; kingdom Viridiplantae; phylum Streptophyta; class Pinopsida; order Pinales; family Pinaceae; genus Picea; species Picea glauca. The sequence continues at coordinate 254,062 of JZKD02S1649179.1, read as the reverse complement.
TGTTGTGTTCCATAGAAGTTATAAGAAGAGAAAAGAAGAAAAACAGGAAGCTACAAGCGGAACTAGACAAGAAAGAAGAAACTCAAGAACTAGAACAAATGATCACAAATTTGAAGGTTCAAATAGAAGAAGATAAAATAATTGAAGAAGAACTCAAAGAACAATTAGAAGAAAGAAATAGGATAATTGGAAATTTGGAAGAAAAGATTGTCACATTAAGAAAGGATCTTCAAAAGAAAAGTATGTAGAACAACTCAAAAGTTTTGGATGACATTATCAGTAGTCAAAAGCCTCATCATGACAAGTCTAGACTTTGAAATAATCAGACAGAAAAGAGATCAAGCTCCAAAACAACAGAACAAGAAACATATCCAAAAATCTATGCAAAAATAATCAAAGGGGATATGAAGACCTATAAGGAATATTATAGGGACACTCCTCCATCGAGAAGATTCAGATTTCATAATCAACGACTGATAGAAACAGATAGGCCTCAAGAAGAAGAATGATTCATAAGAGTAACTCCTTTCAGAAGATCTTCAACTCCCATGTATCAAACTATATTTTTTGGTTTATGTTATGCATGCAATAATTTTGGACATAAAGCTGTGAATTGCAGAGCTAACAGCAGGAACATAGACAACTTTGAAATTCATACAAAAAAGGGTTATCCAAGAAGGCCCAGTGAAACAAAGAGAATAAGTCACAACAGGTTTGAATCATTGAGCACTAAAGTGGAATTCTACAAGTGTAACAACTTTGGACACATGTCCAAATATTGTAGAATGTCAGTCCCTCATAGAGAACCACAACAAAAGAACAATAGTCATAGACAAGAACATCAGAAGAGGACATGTATACAAAAGCAAAATCAATATAGAAATGAAGAATGCAAACTCGATCTACAAGCTAAGCAAAAGAAACGTGGTTGGTATGTTGACAGTGGTTGTTCAAAACACATGACAGGTGATAAAGACATGTTTCTTACATTAAGAAAGGAAAGAGATGGATCGATCTCCTTCGAAAATCATGATTTAGCTAAAATCATTGGAAAAGGCACAGTCATAATTGGAAACAAGAATACCAAGGAAGAAAATGTTATAATAGTATAAGATATGAAACATAATATTCTAAGAGTGAGTCAAATGTGTGACCAAGTTCATAAAATTACTTTCGATTCACAAAAGTGTGAGATAAGAAAAGAAGGTTCAGGAAAATTGATTGCAACAACTGCAAGAACTTCAATCAACATATATGTATTAAGTGAAATTGGAAATGAAAAGTGTTGTATAGGAAAGGAAGATGAAGTTTGGCTATGGAACATAAGAATGGGTCACATAAACTTTGAAAACATTGTCAAAGTCAAGAGAAAGGAAGAACATAGAGAAATGCTCCATATCACGAAACCGACCAACACTTTCTGCAAGTAGTCAACAAGGAAAGAAAACAAAGACTAGGTTCAAATCAAAGGAATACTCAATGAAAAGACCACTGGAAATTGTGCATATTGATCTAGTTAAACCAACTACAACAAAGGGTTTAAAAGGTGAGAAATACTTTATGTTATTAGTTGATGCTTATACAAGAATGACTGTAGTTTTCTTTCTCAGGAACAAGTCAGAAGCTTTTGAAAACTTCAAGGTCTACAAGGCAATGGTTGAAAATGAAATGGATTAAAAAATCAAATGTTGAGATCTAATAATGGAGGAGAGTTCAATTCAAAGGAATTTATGGACTACTGCAGAAGACATGGAATAAAAAGGCAATTCTCCATTTCTAGGAGACCTCAACATAATAGAGTTGCTGAAAGAAAGAAGAGGATAGTATAGGAAATGGATCGAACAATGATAATGGATTTCAAATTGACAGATATTTTTTGGACACATGCAGTGAATACAACATTTCACATTCAAAATAGAGTAATTCTTAGAAATAACACTGACAAAACTCCCTACGCGCTATGGAAAGGAAGACCAACAAATGTGAAGCACTTCAGAGTATTTGGAAAAAAATAATACATCAAAAGAGAAGATGGAAGAATGGGAAAGTTAGACTCTCATGTGGACAAATGAGTGAATGTTGGTTACTCAATTACAAGAAAATCATACAAGTGTTACAATATGAGGTTGAACAAATTTGTGGAAAGCATTAATGTAACAATTGATGAAACAGGTGGATGAGAATTAAAGGAAGAAGACAATGAATCAATGGAACAACTTTACGAAGAAGAAGAAGAATATAAAGATGAAGTAGAAGGGGGAGATGAAGAGGATTAGACAGAAGTAGAAGAGCAAGTTTAAAACATTCCTCCAAATTCACCTAGCAAACGAGTACATAAGAATCATCCTTTAGATCAGATTATTGGAAACAAAGATCCAGGAGTTGAGACTAGAAGAAGAATCTGTTTGCTAGAAAAAATGCACCTAGTACTATCATCTACGATTGAAACAAAGAGTTTGAAGAGGCCAACAAGGATGAATTCCTGGAATAAGGCCATGGATGAAGAATTGGATCAAATAGAGAAGAATGACACTTGGGAATTGGTTCCAAGACCAAATAATAAGAATGTGATTGGCACACAGTGGGTATTCAGAAATAAATTGAATAAAGATGGACAAGTTACAAGGAATAAATCTATATTGGTATGTAAAGGATACGCATAAGTTGAAGGAATCGAATTTGAAGAGACATTTTCCCTACTTTCTAGAATGGAAGAAATCTGATTTATTTTAGCTTATGCATGCTCTAAGAATATTAAAGTGTATCAGATGGACGTGAAATCAACTTTTCTGAACGGGGAACTTGAAGAAGAAGTTTACATTGAACAACCAAAAAGATTTCAGTTATCAGAGAATGAAGATTATGTGTGTAAATTGAAGAAGGCCTTGTATGGTATAAAACAAGATCCTATAGCATGGTACTTTAGATTGGATAAATATCTACAGCAGGTAGGGTTTAGAAAAGGAAGTGCAGACAACAACCTCTACATCAAGGTAACTCAAAATAATATTTTATTAATTGAATTTTATGTCGATGATATTATTTTTGGAAGTATTGATGATAGGTTAAGCCAGAAATTTGCAAAGGATATGTATAATGAATTTGAAATGTCATTACTTGGAGAACTATCCTTATTTCTCGGTCTTTAGATACGTCAAAGCAACCAAGGAATTTTTATTTCTCAAACTAAGTATATCAAAGAAATGATAAAGAGGTTTGAAATGGAAGATTGAAAACCAATTACCACTCCTATGAAAACCAGTTTCAAATTGAGCAAAGATGATGATTCATTGTCTACAAACCAGAGGAAATACAGGCCAATGATTGGTATCTTACTATATGTGATAGCATCTAGACTAGATGTAATGCAGGCAGTTGGACATGTGGCACGATTTCAAGTAGCACCAAAGGAATCACATGTCATAGCAGTGAAGAGGATTTTCAGACATCTCCAAGGAACAAAAGAGTTTGTGTTATGGTATCCAAAAGGAAAGGATCTATCACTTATTGCCTACAAAAATGCAGATTGGGTAGGTTGCATTGATGACCGACGAAGCACCAGTGGATCAATGTTCTACTTGGGTGAGTGTTTAGTATCTTGGCTAATTAAGAAAAAATCATTAGTATATTTATCTACAACTAAGATAGAGTATATTGCAGCAGCAGGATGTTGTACACAGGTTCTATGGATGAAACAAACTCTGACATATTTACAAGTTGATTATGATGAGCCCATTCCAATCTATTGTGATAATACAATCACTATCAATATCTCAAAGAACCCAGTGATGCACTCCAAGACAAATCACATTCCAATAAAGTATCACTTTTACGGGAATAGGTTGCAGAGAAGAACATTAGAGTTGAATATGTGGGCAAAAAAGAACAAGTGGCAGACATCTTTACAAAACTGCTTCTAAGGGAATCCTTTGATTATCTTCACCAGAGAATCAGAGTAATTTCTACTCCAAAATGAATGCTTTTGAATGATTATTTTATATGTCTTAGATTTAAACAAGGAAGCACCATAAAGAGGACATTTCAGGTTGGGAGATCAGTTTCAGGAAGAGTTCAGTCAGGGGGAGAAAACTCGGATGGAAAGATACATTTTCCATTGATGAAAAAGGGGGAGATATTTATCAGATGCAAACGTAAATTCCTGGAGAAAGAGCACAGAGGCATGGTTCTACGGGGAGCGATGGACACAGGGGGAGCATGAGTGATATGACTTCAGTATTGCATCAGAGTGTTTCCATCAATGCCAAAGGGGGATATTGTTGATTAATTGGGTTTGTTGTCATTGATGTCAACCCTTGAACAAAGTTCAATAGTGAATTCTGGTAGCACAAAGGTTTGGGTAATGGACCCATGTTTGTTTGATTATAATGGTATGATTTTTAATATATTTGAACGTAAGATTATTCTATATGGAAATTACATGTCATTCCATTTCCATTGGTATGTGGAATGTCACATAACTCCTCACGGTTAGAGAGTTATGGCCATGTGAAGTTGGACAATCCTCATGAGTCATCTAGAAGCCCCAAAAGGTCAAAGTAGTCAAAGTGGTTGCAAAGAATAAATTATTTAAGTAATAAAATGAAGTGATGAGTGTACTATAAGTCAAAGTGGATACAAAATAAATTATTTAAATAATAAATTTAATGGAGAAATTACTAAGTGGACAAGTGGTTAGAAGTGGGTTAGCCCTAAAATAAGGAAAGTGGGTTAAGATGGTTAGAAGGTAACCCCTTGAGGAAGCTACATAAAAGTATAAATAAGAGGCAAGGGTATCTCATTCAAATCACACTTGAACATATTGAATATATATTGTTATGTAAGTCTTATTGCAAGTAATCATTGATACATTTGAAGTTGTGAAAGTCTGAGGTGGCACGAAGGATTGACGACAAAAGTTTCATAATTACAACGAATACTAAAAAACCATAATTTTTGAGGTGAACGCAGGCTAACTTGTATTAGGGTGCATACATAAGTGGGTTGGCAGTGTATTAGGGCATGTACATGAGTGTAAAGCCATAGAAACTTGAGAAGATGAAGATGTTGAGGTTCTAGATTCTGATATCAGGCTCCTAGGAAGTTCTACAGTGATTAGATACATTATATCTATCCATTGGTTCAAAACGTATGTCTTATTTCTATGAGTAGTTAGATTTTGATGTATGCATGAGAAATGGTTATGGATATTTGAGGATTCTCCCTAGAGAGATTAGTGGTTGTATGAGATATTTTGTATAAGTCATATCCACATAAATATAGTGTTGGTATAATCAATATTTATCATTGATACTTCTTGTTAGAGTTAAGGCACATCTTGTATTTCTTGGAATATGGATAAGGGTTTTTGTCGTACATGGTTGAGAGATTGTATTTGTGAAGTGGTTGATGTTTTGAGACGTTGAACATCAGAAAGGGTTTGATGTCTAGATCATGTGAGGGTTATTATACTTGTTCATGATTAGACACACTTATATGGAACATGACTAGAGAGAGATATAAAGTTTTTGGGTAAAGTTTATGTATGAAGATGCATGCACACAGGTTACAGTTACAGTCTGAATACAGTGACAAGTTGTAGATCTATGTGAAAGAAGTTGTAGAGAATAAAAAAATTTTAGAAGAAAGAAAACCCTAGTTTTCAGAAGGTATATGTAGGATGCATAACATATATGACGTGTACATACACAGGTTGTTGTATGTATAGGGCGCGTACATACGCATGTTGCAGAACTACAGGTTGTGTATATGTTGTATATTAGTTTTCATAGGGTATACGTAGGCTGCATAACAGATAGGATGCGTACATACACATGTTGTTGTATATATAGGGCATGCATATATGCATGTTGCATAACTAGAGGTCACATATCTGTTGTATTTGGTTGATACATGTTCAATTTAGGTACATATTGATTGCAAGGAAATTGTATAGGTTGGTTGTAGGTCAGTGGTATATCTCACTATGATTGTGTGACAGTGGTTCCATCATTCTACTTCTACATCATGGCAGTTGGACAGGGAAAGGACAGGTGGTTGTAGTCACCTTTTGATTGTAGCCGGAGAACATATGGGGTTTTAGCCTCCTTCTGATTGTAGCCATAGAATTGGGGAGTTGGAGCTTCCCTCAGGTTGTATCCTGAGAAACTAGGGGGTTGGAGTCTCCTTCCAGTTGCAGCTGGAAAACAAAGGAATTTGGTGCTTCCAATGAATGTAATTCTTAAATACATATAAGAAAAATCATTATGTGGTTTTCTCCCGCTTTGGGTTTCCACGTAAAAACAATGGTGTACTATGTATGTTTATGATTGCTCATTTGTTCATTGTTTATTTACTCTGCAACTCTTGGATGATAATTCTACATTGATATAACCCTTGCATTTTGTGATTAAAAAGGATTGAATTTCTCTATTACTGATTCACCCCCTCTAGTTGCAGCTGGAAAACAAAGGAAGTTGGTTCTTCCAACAAATGAAATTCTTAAAAACATATAAGAAAAAACATTCAATGGTTTTCTCCCGCTTTGGGTTTCCACGTAAAAACACTGGTGTACTGTGTATGTGTATGATTATTCATTTGTTCATTGTTTATTTACTTTGCAACTCTTGGATGATAATGCTACATTGATATAACCCTTGCATTTTGTGATTAAAAAGGATTGAATTGATCTATTACTCATTCACCCCCCCTCTTAGTAATCCAACAACAACAACCCATCCCTCGTTATGAACACATTCATTCTAACCTCAAGGCTTCTTCTCCTTTGAATTCACTACTAGCTTGGAATCATCTAGACGAGGAGGCACCCATTCCACCTCTAATGGACCATTTCCTACTATACCTACATACTATAAGGAGACTATAAGCATACCCACTTCAAATTCTAAGACTGTGACCTTCAAATTGGAAAACCTTTTAGAACCATGTTTTCCTTCCTCCAACCCTTTCTAATTGGGGTCATTGTTAAGAACATTTGTGTTCATCAATGTATATTTAATGAGAGCGTGTGATTCTATATTATGATGCTTTTTTGGTAGTGCTTGGGGTCTCTCATCCTTGTTACAATGACACCCTATTTGAAAACATTTGATGATTGACCATGTGAGTCAATAGGAATTGTACCTAATATTCCCATTCAACTGGGTGATAAGTTTGTCTTAGTAGATGTAACCATTTTTATCACCCCTATTGACTTCAACCTTCTTCTTGGGTGCAATTATTTGTATGCCGCCGAAGTTATGGAATATTTTCTCTATAATGTGATGAAATTTCCACATGAAGGATGAATTATCACCATTGATCAACTCACATGTTGTAGTTCTCAACTACATCTTACTCAAGACAATGTCTGACCTTTAGTATTTCATTTGAAGTCTATCCCTATTGTTTGGTTGGATCATGACCTAAATCACAAATTCCTTATGTGAATAATACCACCATTTTCACAACCTCCACTCTCATAGATTGATATTGTAGCTTCACACTTGGGAGCCACAAATCCACTCTCTTTTCCCATGTGTGAAAGTGCTCTTGTCACATTAACCATGCATTTCGACGATGATGAAAAATTATTATATCTTATACCTTATTTTGATGGTCCTTGGGATAACCTCCACTTTATTTCTCCTATTGACTTCCTACCTAAGCTACCCACTCCACTAGCATTCCCTTAGACTCCATGTCCTCTAGAAATATCTTTGATTCTTGCCTACTAGCACCACATATCACACTTGACAATGATACATTGAACCACTCTTATGATCATTGATTTTTCAACCACATGGGATGTTGTTTAATATTTTGAGGATACAAAAACTTCCATGATTTTAACTACTCTTGATAAATCTAATAATATTTTTGAATTTTTGTTTCATAGATACATGAATTTGAACTAGATATTGATATTTTGGTACCTTTTCATCATTCACTTATCCATGGTTGTCTTAGAAAAAATGTATACTTGAATTGGAATATAAGATTAGGATATACCCTAATATGAAGATGCTCTCTAATGGACCATTTCCTACTATACCTACACACTCTAAGGTGACTAAAAATATACCCACTTCAAATTCTAAGACTGTGACCTTCAACTTGGAAAACCTTTTAGGACCATGTTTTCTTTCCTCCAACCCTTTCTATTTGGTTTCATTGTTAAGAACCTTTGTGTTGATCAATGTATATTTAATGAGAGAGTCTATTCCTATATTATGATGGTTGTTTGGTAGTGCTTGGGGTCTCCCATCCTTGTTACAATGACATCCTATTTGCAAACCTTTGATGATTGACCATGTGAGTCAATAGGAATTGTACCTAATCTTCCCATTCAATTAGGTGATAAGTTTGTCTTAGTATATGTAGAAATTGTTATCACCCCTATTGACTTCAACCTTCTTCTTAGGTGCAATTATGTGTATGCCACAGAAGTTATGGCATATTTTCTCTATCATGTGATGAAATTTCCACATGAAGGATGTATTATCACCATTGATAAACTCACATGTTGTAGTTCTAAACTACATCTTACTCAAGAAAACCTCTCACCTTTAGTAGCTCATTCGAATTCTTTCCCTACTATTTGGTTGGATCATGACCTAAATCACAAATTTCTTATGTGACCACTAACACCATTTGCACAACCTCCACTCTCATAGAGCATGAGTCTTTTGATCCTTTTAAGAACTTAGACTTGGAGATTGATATTGTAGCTTCACACTTGGGAGCCACAAATCCACTCTCTTTTCCCAAGTGTGAAAGTTCTCTTGCCTCATTAACCATGCATTTTGATGATGATGGAAAAATTGGATGATATATCTTATTTTGATGGTCCTTGGGATAACCTCCACCTTAGTTCTCCTATTGAATCCCTACCTAAGCTACCCACTCCACTAGCATGCCCTTAGATTCCATCTCCTCTAGAAATATCTATGATTTTTTCCTACTAGCACCACAAATCGCACTTGACAATGATACCATGGACCACTCTTATGATCATTTTACTCAATAGTTTCATAAGGTCATCAAAAATATCTACTTCGTAAATTCCTGCATAATCAAGTTGTTTTGGGAAAAAAAATGTTAGCAGTTTCTTTAAAAACGACAAAAAACTCAAAAATAAACTTTTATAAATGTGAAAAAGGGGTGTAAATGACTTAATTTGGACATATTAAAAATCAATTAGGGAAAAAAAAGTCATTCTCACCTTTTGTTTTACTATTCTCCTTTTTTCTTTGAGTTTTTTCCCCTTTTGGAGTGATTTTCAGGCATTGATTCAGGAAGCTACATGCGACCATTTATGATTTCGTCTAGATTAGGTTGGTTGTTTGACCTTTCTCAATCATTTGCGTGTTTTTTTTATCTAATTGCAGCCTTTAATTTATGAGCTTGGGCTCCTTGGAAAACCCTAGAGCATCGAACAAGAATGGCGCTCCCTTAAGTGATTGAGGGGGGGATCGATCGAGATTTCAATGCCCAGGTATGTTTTCTTGGGGAGTGCTAGCACTATTTTCTTTCCATCCAAGGAGCAATGGGTGCAAAAGTGAAAATGTTTTTGGTTTTTTAGGCTGTAAAAAGGAAATTATTTTCTTGGAATACTTAGCTAATCTGGTTCTTTCATGAATTTGCAGGTTTTCACATAGCCAATCATGATTGAGTGGAAGGAATGAGAACATGAATTCAATGATATGGATGCCTTACAAGACCCTCAAGAGGGTAGCACTATGAAACTATGACTTGCTAAAGTACTTCAATCTACAAAATATGAGAAAAGAAATCATTTTACTCAAGTATATGATCAGGTTATGGGATAACAATGAACAAGCGTTCCAGATAGGATCATACATTCTTGATATCAACATGGAATATGTGTATTTCTTGATGGGGCTCTCAAGGAGGGGAGCACATATTATTTTGTCTAGGCATCGATCCACTCCACAGCCAACAGAGGCATATGTTTCCCATTATTGTGTACCAGGGTCATGCTTGGTAAGAGGGAGGATTGTCATTAAATATTTTATGGACCTATCTCCATGATCCATTCTCTTCACTATCACAAAATTAGTAGGAAGTACTAGTGCTCACCTTGCTTCCAAGTCTCAGATATCATATGTTATTTAGTCCTTGGAGCCCAGGATTTTTAACTGGAGTGAAGGGGTTTTAAGGAATATCAAAGAGAATATTTATAAGTGTCAAGAAGGTAGGAAGAATCAATTTGGGTATGGATCTTTCTGAGTTTAATTTTTCCTAGAGCAAGTTCTAGAGATGCAACCAGAAGTTGCATTGATAAAATGCCCTGCGACTGAGCCATGTATAGAGCAGTGGACGAGTATTTCACCTAGATTGGTAAACAAACCCTCAACCTTTCGTTTTATTACTGACTTCTTTGCATGGTGGAGGAGATAACTTGTGGTTAGATAAATTGATGACAGTGCAAATTTAGTGTTTCTGAGGAGACACAGTGGGATGTATTAGGTATGAAAGATCATAACCTTGTAACAATATTGCTTATTTTTATATGTTTTTTTTTGTACGATGAGGGATCTAAGTCATTTTTTTTTCATCATGCAGACAGAGGTGCATCACGTCTGGTAGAGATGCCAACACTAGAGTGTCATGGAAATGCTCAAGCAATAGTAGAAGTTGACGCCGGAGTAGGAGGACTTCGAGAGGTGGAGAGGAACCTTTGTGGTTTGACCATGGGTGTTCCTTCCACGAGGATACAAGATGTACCCTTACATATTTAGAGACACACAGTTGGGGTACTTGAAGGTCTTAGTCATTTTCTGTGACGAGTAGCGAGAGAAGTCGTGTATTATGCTGAGAAAAATGTGGTGCAAGGACATGAGTAGAGTCTCCAGACACTTTTAGTCTTTTATGATGATTCTATGGGCATAAAGGCCCGCGTTTTTCCCTTCTATGTACTTTTTGGACGATGTATTTTAAAAAAACTTTCGCTATTTGTACTCTATGTATATACGAGTTTTACAGTGACTACTTATATCATATATATTTTTTATATATGTGATGTTTTTTTCTTTATGTCCCAAATGTTTATCTATGCGCAATATACCAATCTAACATATAATTTACTAATAAATCTATAGTCGTGTTAAGTTCTCTCGATATATGTCTATATTCTAGAAATTCAAAAGATCTTTCAAGACGGTGAACACTTAGATGGAGACGTAGAAAAAATGGATTACGAACAACGTATTCATGGTTTAGTTGATGAACTAAGAGTTGAGAATCAAGGTTGATAATAAATTGAGAAATACATAGAGAAGAAGCTTCGGTTAAAATTCCAATGACACCATGATATTCTGCAATGTTATTAGTTGCAGATCCGAGGTAAATTCCTCTTGAACTCACTAACTCACCAGAGTGGTAAATGACCCAAGCTGCAGAAGCGATATTCTAGGTATGTCGACTAGCGCCATATGAAAACCCAAAATATATGGGAAAGGATGATGACATATGCACTTTCAAGTACAAATAAAAGTATAAGCAACTTTTAAAGAATTCGGAAAAACTCATGCATGAAAAATCAAAGACACACCAAACCAAAAAAAAATAGTACAATAATGTACAAAGCACACATGTGGGATATTATATGCATAGTACTTCTTTAGATAAATCCCATTTCGAGGCTCACCGAGAGATAATCCATAGTAATACACTAACTCATAAGTGCCTCTCTATAACACACGTTTTACGATGTATGGCCCATGCCACATGGGTTCTAACTTTCCTTCCCCAAGTTTGTCATGATATTGATCATACACCAGGACCAGATCTCCTTCTGTGAAAGAGCAAGGTTGGAAAGACTTATTGTATTGAGTCTTGATGCATTTTTTATATGTCTCTTTGATGAGAGAAACATC